>VXBJ01001130.1:1221234-1260139 GCA_013400055.1 Nycticryphes semicollaris | reverse complement strand
CCGCCCGGGCCCCGCTGGGGAGCGGGCTTCGGTGGATTCCCGGGCCCCACCGAGATCTGCCTGGCGAGCCCCGGCCCGCGCACCCGAAACAAGTAAATTCTATTTCGAAGCCCTCCCGGTGCGAATCCAAGGGGAGACAGTCCTGCAGCTGCTACCTTTTAACCACTGTTGATGAGAAAGCGTACGGAAATGGTGCCTGGCCATCCCAATTTCTTTTGTTTTTTTTAATTCACACACGGTCATTAGCACTGACAGTTATCAGTGCCCTCAACGTGAATATGAGCCAGCCTTTATAATTTTCTCAATTACCCGGTCTATTTGAAAGCAGTTAGGTGTGATCAGCATTACATTTCCTACTTTTTCAGCAATTTTACTTGCGCTCTGTCCATCACAAAGAATCCCAGAATGTTTTCATAGAAAAACATGGTTACAAAATGTAAATTAAATGAAAACTTAAAACACACACAGTAGTTACCAGAGGACCAGTGATGTGAAACACTGAAGAATCACAATTCAATAAAAACACGGTAATGCCAACGACAGAAAATACGGACACATTAGACTTATTCTTATATGATACAGGTTATTATTATGAGACAACACCTCATGCTTTCTTTCGTTTTCTGAGTCATCTGAAGGCAAAATCTTCCCACAAGTAAATCCTAACTACTCTGTTTTCTAGATCTGTTTTATGACTTACATGTATCTACCAATATATGGGCAACTAAATAGGTTTCTGAGACATCATTTCATCAGAAAAAAAACAGCTGGCAACTATATTAAATTAATGTCCGTCAAAATACAAAGTAAATTTTGTCTAGCTTATAGCATGTTCTCAAAGCTCTTGACTTTCTGTTTATATTGAAGCCCATGGCACTTTTATCTTGGGCTTCAGTAGGAGGGAATTTGCTGTTCAGCCCTTCTGCACGACACTAGACAAACTGCTCCAGATATGAGTGTACGTGGCTCTATTCCAAAGTAGGTCAGGCTATGAAAGTCATTAATGCTCTTCCATCCATCTGAAGCTTTAAAACTTCACTCCACTCTTTTTTGTGCATTGGCACTCATGATGTTGATTAAACATGCTTAGTGTGCAAATGATTAGTCTCATACAAATTTTCCCTGACTCCTTACACTTGAGGGAGTACTACTCTTGTGTCTCATTGCAATAATTGTATTTGGATTTACATTAAAGGCTCAGGTTTGGATGATCATATATGAGTTAATGGTGATTTGGACATTCTTAGATACATCTCCCTCTTTGGCTGTACCTTGATTTGGCATTGCTAATATAATGCCTACTTTACTGTCAGAAACAAGATGAAAAGAGAAAAAAGGATGTGTAATGCCAAGAGTTTCATAACATTTATAATTATTTGTGCTTTGTTTTTGGTTATCATGACATTTTTATGATGGTAAGATGAGAAACTGAGAAGATGAAAACCGTTAGCTAATGAATTATTCTCAGTGTATTTGCAAGCTGTAAAAGCCCTTTGACGGTGTGACACAAGTGCAGACTGTATTTAAGTTAAGACTTCTCATCTGTCAAACTAAAGAACTACATAAATCATACACTGGAGTTTCATGTTTCTCTCCCTTAAAATGGATTTTGAGAATGTTCTTGCGCCCGTGCTAGAAAAATCCTGTTTTCACTGAGCAAAATGTTAATTCATATCAATCTTCAAATCCCCTTGAGTTCTCCCCAAACATAAATGGCAGCAATCACAATAGTAAAATATAAAGCATTTCTAGAAGTTTTGCACTTTTAGAAGCTTAGCTCTCCAGTAGTTACAAACCTGTTGATTTCCATGCTTATATTTCTGATGTATTCACATTGTATGTGATGCTACATGCATAGTTCTTTATTAACAGTTCCTGTGTCTTTGGTAGGATGTAAGATTCTTTTCTGCTTTCTGCAGATGCAACTCTGGCTGTAAGTGAATAGAGCTAGGTGCACACTAGAAAATAAACACATTTCATAGAGGAATTGCTACTTCTGTCTTCAGGCACTATGCTTATAAAGGAATAGGTTAACTTTGCAGAGCCATGCACTGGGGCAATGGGTAGTTAACCTTCAACAGACTCAAAAATAGAGAAAAACAGGCCGCTTTTCGGAGCAAACTACTGTCTTTTCTCCTTTTCCCAACTCTATTGCTTCCCTGCCATCCCTGGACCCACCTCATCCCTCCTTTGCCAAAAAGTGGATCCAAAAAACCACCATGTAACAGAAACTCACACAAAACCACCTTGACCAAGTGGGTATTCCTGCCGTCTTCCCTAGGGTTCTATTAATATTCTGTAACAGAGACGCAGTGCACAAGGCATGGCAGCATCTTTCTGTACTGAGAAATACCTTGTTAAAGTTAAGTTACAATGTATCTGAGGCAAAGCTATTATTGTGTGAAAGTTGTAACAATTATATTACTGTCACCTGGAGACTAGGACCTAAAAATAGCTGAAGTAGTACAAGAATACTAAAACTTCAAAAGAATGTTTGTGTTATGTTCTTGAGAAAAATTTCACTGGAGAAAAAAAACAATATTCAGTCATCCCCAGAAATTATTTAGTAAAAAACCTGCAAAATGCTATGAACTGTAAAAGTATTTTACCATAAAAATAAATTAGACATCCAAAATTTCTAATCAATGCCCTTAAAGTTCCATATATGCTGAGAACCTAGACATACTGACATAGGAGTGCACCCTCTATAAAAAGGATTTTCAGCTGCTCTAACTCTGGACATTGTTAACTTAACAAAAGAGGACAATACTTAATATAATATTATTTGTTAGATATTAATATTAAAAAGCAATATACATATTACCTGGCAGTCTTACTTAATTCCCATACAAATACCTAAGGGACAAGTACAGAAAAAGCAAAATATAAGCTTTCAGCAAACAGTAAATAAAGAAAATAAAGCACTCCTCCAGTACTTTCATTTCTCTTCCTTTTGGTTATCGTTTACAGCAAAACCAGGACTTGATGAATCATTACTGAAGGTCATCATCTAGGACTGTGTGATCAGCAGTAGACTGTATGAAGAGCAAAGCCCTTTGAGAGGGTAACTTTCCCTTACAACAGCTAGAAGCATTAAAAGACAAGAAATGCTGTTCTGTATTATGTGAAGATTTCATATTTTCTCAGCAATTCAATCCTCTGCAAGACAACGGGCCAAGCTGAATACCCCAAATAAGAAAGGCTAAAAGGATCAACTGGAAGAACATTCACATGGGATGGAAATGTAACATTTCACGAGACTTCTAGAGAGACTACTGTGCAGCAGGTGAAAGTATTAATTGAAAGAATCATCACAGGTGCCAAAATCTGCAGGACGTATTCTCTGTCCTGTCCTGCCTCTTTTGTGCTGCACAAAAGAGTTAATGAGAGTGAAAACCATCTGCAGCTCCCCAGCTGGGGATTTTTGTGATATAAAAGAGTCCCCGAGTGACTGTGGAGTTGTCCACCCCATGGGAGGCCACACACCCTTGCAATATGAGCAGAGAGAGGGGAGGGCACAGTGAGGGAAAGCGCGCCTGGGATTTGCTGCCCCAGCCATCTGCAGCTGGTCTGTGGGCCCTTGGGAGCTGTTGCCATCTGGTACTATCTGGTGCCAGGGCAGTCACTTATTCAGCCAGAGAGTCAAGGGGCTTCATAGCAGCTCTCCACCCTTCTGGTGTACAGAGAAGAGACCCACTGTATCAGGCCATCTGGGCTAATCTGGTTAGAGCTCAAATCTGCAGACCCTAATCTGGCAAAACACCCATGGATATCTCTGAGCCCTTACCTGAGTTGGCCTTCTGCCCTCAGACCTAGAGGAACATTACTAATACATAAAGCAAACAAAGACATGGCCAAGTTCTGATTTGAAGAATTCAAACCATTGCTGAGAAGTATATTAACTGCAAATACTAAAGCAATCTCCTACCAATAACATTTTATTGGAAATAGTTCTTGGGTACAGAAATGAAATCTGCTACAGTTCCTAATGTTTCCAGATAGTTACTGAAATGTGCGTCAATATCACTGAATTGGGATTAAAGTTAGGATGATAAAAGCATGGTCAGTTTCTGTTGGTACTTGCAGAGATTTAATTTTAGCACTCTACCCTTAGGCAAGTAATATAGGATTAGATCCATACACACTGCATCCAAAGTCATACTGAAATGTCACTTGTAAAACACACTTTCCCGATCTTGCTATTTGACTTACAAACGTGTCAGTCCAATCCACAGGGACAGCCTGCAGTGTATGTAGCCTGTACTGAGGTAGTATGTTACAGTATCCATGGACCATGCTTTCATAAAATCAGGAAGCTTCCATAACTGAATGAAAAGAACGCATTGTTCTTTTGGAATATTCTTGCGGAAGCAAATAAAAGGAGTCTGTGAGGAAACAGACCAACATTATGCTGAGAAGACAAATGTTACAAAGCTTGTGAAGGTATGAAGACATTAAGTGAGGCTGAAAAGAGAATCACAAATCTGTAACAGATCCCTGGAGATTTTCAAGATCTGTAGTGACAGTAGTGGAAGAGGTTCTGGCTTTCACCCATGAAGGGAGAGCAGAAAAGGCTCAGACAGGTGGCACAGAACTGCCACATCACAAATACTACTAGGATTCAAATCCCAGAGTGGTGCAATTTCTGGTGCCTCTCTTCATGTTGGTTTACACCTCCCTAGACAATAGCAATGGTTATTTGAATTACACATTTGGTCAACAATTTGACTAAAATCCTCAAATGGTCTCTTTAGGAGTCTTACCACTTCCCACAACAGCAACAATTACCATGCAGATGCATTTAGTAAGCAGATACAGCAGATATTAAGTGAGCGAGCTATACCACCAACAAATTTTCTTTAAATGATTTGGAGAAAGCAGCAATTTCTTTGGCAACCAGGCAGCAGGTTACCCTAGTGACATTAATTCCTTCCACATTCTACATAGGATTGAATGGGGAATTAACAGAGCTGGAAAATGCCCCTGCAGCTGTGACAGAAATAATATACTTCTCGCTCTAAGTGGAAGCTTCTCTACAGGAGACACTTGTGCTTCACTGCTCTTTATCAAACAGGGTAACACAAATATACATTTCACTAACAGGCTTGATCAGCAATGGAAACTCAACTTACCATGAACTGAGAGAGAACTGTCAAACACTTGAGCCAGATTTATCCTGCACACAACAAATAAACATTAATACTAGAAAAATGAGCCACTCCAAAAGGCTGAAGAATCAACAAAGCAGCTTTTTGCCTGTGCCTAATCCAGCTAAACCTTCTTAAAGTCCCATTCAAAACACATACTTGACATGATTTATATCTACAATAGCTTTCTTACCCATTATATCCTCTTTCATTTATGAAACGACTACATGTTTATATTTAAGAAGCCACAGAGTTGTCTAAAGTACAGATACTGAGATTGTTATTTTGGCTAAGAATTCAATTCAGAATGGTGAAAATTACTAGGGCTTTACCTTCCACAAATCTTTTGCCAACCTCATAGGGAGAAGATTTTCTTTCAGTGACTGCATAATATGCAAATGAAGGTGACCTTAAAGCCAGAGTTTGATCAATTTTCTCTGTAGAAGCATCACCATAACCATATCCAGTGCCATTAGAAAGATAACTACAAAATCCTAACAGCCATGAATATAATCTTACACCCTGTTGAGGCTCAAAGCAAAAGGAAGATCTTGTATTTTGGCATTTTAACCTTGCTGTTACTCTAAGGTGTTATACAACTTCAATGGTAATTTTCACCTGGCATTTTTTCCTTGGCATCACATGCCAAGAATGAGTTGGGCATCCTGGTGGATAAAAAGCTGGACATGAGCCAGCAATGTGCCCTTGCAGTCCAGAAAGCCAACCGCATCCTGGGCTGCATCAAAAGAAGTGTGGCCAGCAGGTCAAGGGAGCTGATTCTGCCCTTCTACTCTGCTCTGGTGAGACCTCACCTGGAGTACTGCATCCAGCTCTGCAGGTCTTACCACAGGAAAAACATGGACCTCTTGGAGCAGGTCCAGCAGAGGGCCACAAAGGTGATCAGAGGGATGGAGCACCGCTCCTATGAAGACAGGCTGCAAGAGTGAAAGAGTTGGGCTTGTTCAGTCTAGAGAAGAAAAGGCTCCAGGCAGACCTTATTGCAGCCTTTCAGTACCTAAAAAGTTAACTCATACCAAGCAAGGACAGACGTTTTAGGAGGGCCTGTTGTGATAGGACAAGGGGTAATGGTTTTAAAGTAAAAGAGGGTAGGTTTAGACTAGATATAAGGAAATAAATTTTTTACAATGAGGCTGGTGAAACACTGGAACAGGTTTCCCAGCGCTGGTGGATGCCCCATCCCTGCAAACATTCACGGCCAGGTTGGACAGGGTTCTCAGCCAACCGATCGAGTTGAAAATGTCCATGCTTACTGCAGGATGGTTGGACTAGATGACCTCTAAAGGTCCTTTCCAACCCAAACTATTCTATGATTCTATTACATATTCATTTGACAGTAACCCACTGGGCAGCTCTACTGTGTGAGTCAACACTTTTGTTTATAAATGAAATATTTGGAAAACAACCACAGGAGCAGAAGGCAGCCTGTAGACTTACCTCTCTCTCAAAAGTTTACACAAAATATAATATAAATAATATTTTTTAACATGTTCCTCTGCCTTATATTAGAAAGATTTTAGAAAAACAAAATTCTTACTCAGATTTCCAATGTCTGGTGTATGTAGTAAAAAAAAAAAATTAAGCAAACAAAAAATCAGATTTTTGAGTCTTATAGATTCTGAATACCCAGACCTGGTGATGTGATGGTGTAGCATCTAGTATGACCAAGAATGGGGACCTCAGCTGAATGACACATAAAAGTAAGGACTCAAAACTAAAGCGACAATGAGACATATTACCATGCCACAAAGTGCTTGCGCATTAAGCATACACTTACATTCAAATACAAACTTTACTGCTTAACTAAAGAGGGACAAATTTAAACATGTTAAGCGAAACATCATGAGGCAAAAACATTACCTGTATCTGTGAAAACAATCCCATTCAAAATTTAAAAACAGCTTGGTAGAAGAGTGTGATGACACATCCAGAAGAAATTATAGTAGCAAAAAACATTAGCAGAAGCAACAATATTAGAAATCTTCACACTGACAAAGAACAATAAACAAAAATTTGGGTTTACAGAGTAAATAGAAATACAGTACAGAGTGTAGGAAATAAGGCCCAAATAAGAACCCGAGTGATCAGCAGTACAGCTAACTGCTGAGCCTTGTACCAAACTCTCCCTGTGTTACCTGTAGAAAAGAAGAGTGGTGGTGTATACTGCTGTTTACTGCTGAATAGGCAGTAAATCTTGCTCATGTAATCCATGTCCTGGGGACTAAACCAGAAACCCCACAAGTGCTTTGGAAGAGCAGAGCCAAGAAGAACAGGAATCCCTGAGACAAACATTAAAAACTCAAAGATCAGAAAAAAAAATAGGTAAAGTAAGACCAATCTAGAGTACAGCTGCACAAACTCTGAAAACTAAAGCATGGAAAAAATAAAACTCTACAAGTATTTACAGTTTTAAATATGCTGATATGCCAATGACACGCTGCAGGGATATCTGGAGTGCAGTTTGAACAGATCAATGTCACTATTATCCTGGCATATTTGGATCAGGAATACCTGTCAGGTTTCAGCTAAATTCACACCCCTGCATTAGGCAACCATTTAAATCCTATGCAAGATTTTTGGCTGGTGTGTGATTGCAGAGCAGGAATCCAAACTACCACATGGCAATTATTCCAGGAGTACCAAAACCACATACAAGCATTTCTCTCTCTGACAAACATGGTTTTGTCTTTTGTAGCACTGTTACTAAAATGAGGTAGGCAGCACACTGTCCTACATTTGTGGCCTCACCTACTTGGCTTTATACAAAAACTAAAATGTTGTCTCTTTTCTTTATTCTACAATAGAAGTCACGGGATGCATCATTCTTGCTGCATCATATCCCTCTGTTGGTTTTGGCTGATAGGTGCAAGCCTTAGTTTTGTGTTTTACTACAGCAGTTGTTTTACAAGACAACTTTAGATACTTCACTCGCACTCCATTTATCCAAATGATGTTTGTAATAAAGACCTACTTTCTAATCTCTGGAGCAAAGTACCAAACTGTGCTTAAAAAAACTTGGATTTATGCAGCCTGAAAGTACGGACATAATGACCCAACCCACACGCTACACAGTGACAGGTATCCAGACTTCCACACCAAGGTTTTGCCTGATGAAAGACTTAGAGCATCATGCACTTAGAGCATCATGTAACCTACAGGAGCTATTCTCCATTGCCAAGTATCTTGTATGAAATGCTGCCTCCTGATTTTTTGTGAAGTCTGAATGTGTTGTACAGATCATAACTGCATAGTTTCAAAGCAAGAGTGCATAGTGCACTATCACTATTGTACAAAGAATAGTCCTGCAATGAGAGAGTGCAGTCTACACACGCAAAAAATTACCTCACCCCAAGGACCCTAGTTCAGGGGCAAAGACACCATTACATGACAACAGATACCATAGACTTTTGATCATGTGAGTTAGACCATGTAAATGATCTGGTTATTACGTGACCAAATTACTGCAAGGTGAGTATTCTGCAAGGTGAATATTTCTACTTTGATTTTACCAGCGAATAGGAAAAGGACTCTGAATTCTGAAATGTCTGTTCTAATCAGATGTGAATAGCACACTTAATTCTAAGTTAATGCATCTTATTAAGCATGAGTGGAATTAATTTCCTAATGAAAAGCTGAATGCAGCAGGAAAAAAAAGGTAATAAATGTTACTTACTTTAGCCTTGGTGGCTAATGCAATTCATTTCTAACATTATTATCAAAGGTATCTAAATAACTTCAGTAAAGGACTGTAATATGTTACTGCAGAAAACATCATCTCCACATAATATTCCCATGAATAATGAATGCTATTTAGGCACCAAGCTACTGCTTCCACATGAAGTTGTAGCATTACTTCCAAAAAGGCAGGTATCACAGAATATCAGGGATTGGAAGGGACCTTGAAAGATCATCTAGTCCAATCCCCCTGCCAGAGCAGGAACACCTACATCAGGTATGACATTCTGGTGGGAAAAAAAAAAAATTCCAGGTAACATAACTATTTAAAAACCATTAGGATTACATCTTGGTATATTTTGGAGAATATCATTCGTGTATATTTTTTAAACCTGTTAATTTGCCTCAAGTTACACAATTTGGAGAAGCTTGCAGAAGCTCGTATTTATTTCAGGTATTAGGTCTATTTTTTTTTCTGAAAAGTGGTAGGTTGACATATGAACAGAAAGTGGCAGAAAAAGAATTATTGTTTCTCCCACAGCAAGCACACTAATGTAAAGCTTAAAAATGAAGCAGCGGCAGCACGTTTTTTGCTTAGGCCTTTGAACTGCACCATATGGTTGACACTCAATTAAGCAAAGATTTATCAGTCCCTGTCTGGAATGTGTCCAGGACTCCCTATTTTTTCGAATCTTTGAAGCAGAGGACTAGAACTGAACGTACAATTTTCTGGACTCACAGAAGATACTACACAATTTCAAATCTTTGAATGAAATGAGAAAAATTATTTAATGTATATTTTCTTGGGTACACATTTCTAGATTTTAGAATGAAAATATATCAGTGCTATAAAAGCTACAAAAAGGCAGTTTCATGTCCCAGGTTTAGCCAAATTAACATCTCACCACCATCATAAAGGTGAGGTCCAAATCCATAGCAGTTCTCCACAATCAGTCCCATCGCTTTACATCTGCTTCAGCAACCACCAAATTGCATGACAAAGAATGTTACAGCCACTAAAATGACAGAATACCAGCCCAGTAAAAGCATGGATTTTATTGCTGAGTTAGCAAACTGAATGAGTTTATCACGCAACCGGGATGGCACAAGATCCCATACCACAGACAGGTGATCCCATCATCGGGAAGAGACAGCAAAGGAGAAGGGAATGAGACAACTTCTGTTTGAAAGCCCAGTGCTGTTGTTTTGACTTCTAATCTAAGCATCAACTGTTTTCCATTCCCTGGAGAGGCTGCTTCTGCTTTTAGCTGTATGCTCTGTAAGTTCATTTACATCACACCCGAGTGCAGCACTAAATTCATGAACAACACACAAGTCCATCACTGCAAGTCTAAAAGTGCTAAGAGTGGAATAAGAAATAAGAGCTTCAGAATGAATCCAGCAGGAATTTTATCCATGTGGGTATCAGAGACGGTATCAAGACTTGGATGTTGTGACTGCATAGGAAAAGATGTGACCTTTTTATTCAAGATTGTACATTTCATTTATTTGATAATGGACTCAAACACAGATGCAGTATTAGACCGAAGTAGGTCATGAATTTTTTCCTATCAGATTATTTGAGGCAATAGAAATGTAACAAGAAAGTAGTTTACAGTGAAAATCCTAAACCAAAATTTGGTAATAATGAAGTCAGTCAAACATAAAGCTTTTATGTTAAATTGTAAAAGCTTAATTTTAAATTCCATGTATGGTTAAATTGTGCTTTTTATAGACAGATGGTGGTGGTGGGGGGGGTTGCTTGTTTATTGTAAATATACTGAGTGTATCTATTCAGTTCACTGAAAAAACAGGAAAACATAATTTGCAATATTTTAATCCATGAGGCTTAATTCCTTTGCAATTGCCATTTCAATGTAGCAACAGATTTCACTGCCACTGTTACTACAAACGGATTAAACTTTCCCTTTTGATTTTGTATACTGGAGGAAAAAATTAAATTGATGGGTTCAATCAGTTTTGTTTGAAGGTTCGTGTTTATTTGTTTTTCCTTTTCCTAAGCATCACCTCATCATTGCAACTCATATTTTCATAAAGGTTGGTATATAGCTGCTTCTACTGTAATAAAACCATAAAACATTTCTGTAGTCCTGTTTTTCCATGTCACCAGTTCACTGAAATCTCCTGGAATAGTAAATAACTCGTAACATAGCAAGTGTGATGTGGGAATGAAGAATACTACTTAAAACCATCATCAACTGTAAATTTACTAGCAGCGCCATACAAAAAGTATATTTACAGCATTTACATGTTCACATAGTTTACAGAATAATACTGGTGCACTGAAAACGATGACTATTCTACTTCCATGACCTTTCCCAATGTGCTCCATTAAATTTTGATCAGGGAAGATGCTACTCTTGATTTGACAGATTAACACAAACTTTATTACCTTAACAGAGGGCCTCAATATAAACCTGACTGCTTCTCTGGCATTAAGTTTTTTTACCATTATTATTTTACACATAGAGTATATTTTGATAAAGAAGCTTCACTTACTTTGGCAAAATATAGCTTTTCTACACTAATAAGAGACTGTAGGAGACTGCTAGACACATTCTTAGCTAGGTGGCTATCAAGGTACAATTGGAGATATTAAGTGATTTAGCTTGAATTATTCACAAACCAGCATCTTACTTGGAACCCAAGAATTCTGATCTCTATTTCTCAACTAGCATACATTGATATGAAATATCTGACATTATATGAGCACCTGGCCACTAAGCTCTAGTTTTCTGTTCCATGGCACAAAGCCACATTATTTCTACAATCTGTTTGCACCGTGTATATTCAGACCTTTCAAATTTTCTTTCAAATTTATTGGAAAAGATGGGAAGGAACCGAGAGAGATCATCTAGTACACTACTTCCAATCCTTTTTTAAATCCAAGGACCAGACAGTACTTCAGGAAAAAAAAATACGTTGTATTCTTTTTTGGTAGGAAGGCATGTGATAAATATTTAGCATTTTGGCAGAAGAAGTTGTACTAAATTAAAATATTACCATATGTACCACCTTCATTTAAACGATTCATTAGAAATATTATAATAATATGACCTAGTTCCTGACTTCACCTGTCAAAAGTGATAGCTGCTAACTCACAGAAAAACATATTTGCATGAGGTTTTATTTTGCTTTTTGTAACTGCAGTTCTGCACACACAATGAGGCCATCATCTCTTGTTTAGGATACCACCAGGGTTTGTGGACCACTGATTTGTTCATATAGCAAATAAGTAAGGCAGAATGAACTATGGCTGAACCACTTCTGATACATTTTACACAGGACATCAAAGGAAGCATATGATCAGAACACTGTCTTTTCCCACAAATTCCATGAAGAATTGTGATTACCCTGAAAACACACAGCAAGATTACAGCATTCTATACCCTTTTGGTATACATAGCTATGAATTCTGATTATAAAATATAATGGACAAAAAACCTGTCCAAGTAAACTCAGCTGGTAAGCACTACAGACGTCAGTAAAAAGCAACACTTCATTCAGCCTGTATTTTCTGTGATTCAGTAATTGCAACCATACAGGTAACAATCTGTGCTCATTGCACCCTGCAGCCGATCAGCTACTTCCAACTCTGTGATATTTTCTTAAATGGTCTGACACTGCCCCGTTGAATGCAATTGTGCACTCTTTCCATAATCCCATGAATTTTTCTAAATGGCAGAAAAAGTCACTTACAAAGTCTCCACTGCTAGAGTACTTATCTGTGTTATCAAAAAAAAATTAGGAGAAAAACATCAAATTCTGTATGGTGTGAGTAGGCTGCCAAAGGTCAACGTGAGCAGAAGAATTCTAATGGTGTCTTAAAATAAATAGTATTTATTCATCGATACTTTTTTTTGAGCAGCAACCAGGATATTGTCTGCGGTTTGACGTAGAGAGTTAAGAACGTAAAATCTGGCAACATTTAAGGAAACAAGGTCTGAAGGTAGAAGCAGCATTTTATAAAGCAGTATTTAGGGCAATTGCATTTTAACATAATTAATCCTGCACCATCGGAAAGACAGAAAACCCTCCATTGTTTGTAAATGCTATTAAGCCTTTTAATCAGACCATCACCTTTTCAGAAGTACACCAACAAAACTGACAGCCTGTGGAGAAAAATAAAACAATTCATTTTAGAGTATTGCTCAGATACATTAATTAACTTCAGGATGTTCAAAACAGTAAGAGTGATATATTTTTTCTGAATGTATTAAGTTCTGAATATAAATCAAACTCTGCTACTCAACTAAACATATTAGCTGAATTAAAATCTGTTACTGATGCAATACCAGACTCTGGTATTTTGCACTGCACTCCAGTGTACTCCATTAGACCTACATAAAATGGATGCTAACAGTGTGTGATGCTCCTCTCCTTTTTTCACTGCTGCTGGCATAATCCAGGCTCAAATCCCCAAATCCTGTGGTTCAGTCCCCACAGGACCACGGCAAACTTCAAGCAGTTAAACGACACCTTCCCTCCCAGCAATGAATGAATTCTGTACAAAGCAGACACAACAATTTGAAGTGACAAAAGGCAAGCTGTATTCTCCTTTTGTGCAAGCATCAGGTTTACAGCATGTGTCAGTCTGCAACTCCTAGGATTTGGGCCACGCTCACCAAAGCTATGCAGCAGTCTCACACAAAAATAGCACAGCACTTCAAAGGGTGCACAACACAGGTTTAGTATATAATAAGACAGAATTCCTCCAAAAATATATGCTGACTCTTGATTATATCGCAAAAGAAAACATTCCTCCTAAGGACTGCATAAACAATTCCTGAACTCAAATATAAAATGTTAATTAAAATGTAACATATCCTGTGTGATGCCTTTGTTTTCTGTGCATCTCTGGTTTAAATCTGAGGCTAGTAATCTTGCTATCTGATAAGGTTCTCCTGCCTTGCTGTTTACTTGTTCTGAAGGAGAAGTCATTCTTCCAGTAACAAATTGAAAACACAACAGTCATTTACCTCTTCTATCACGTCAGTGCCTTTCCCTTAGAGACTCCTGCACTTCGAAAATAGGCCAGCAGATACATTAAGCTTTATGTGTCACTGGCATTAAGGCAAGAGGCAAACCCTTACTCAGAATTTAATTTTATTTCATAAAAAGCACTTCAATAGGATTTAGAGCTTTCGATTTTTGAATTTAAAAACAGGAAAAAAAATATTACTAAGAGCATTGCTATCACTTTAACAACTGAAACTAGTGATATTACAAACTGGGATTGGAGATTTCCAGCCAGATAGCCAGAACATGTCATAATAGGGAAAACAATAGAAGCTGTTATAAAACTTTTTGCATTCTTACAATGTTTTTCTTAGATTTAAAAAATAAATAAATATCAACATTTCCACTGCCAGCTGCTAAGACATAAGAAAAGGCAGAACTCTACAAAGAACGGATTTTTTTGTTTCATTTTCACAAAATGTATGCAACTGTTTCACACTTTGTTCAATTACACAGATGTAAAAATAAGGAATGGTACTCTTTGTAGGAGTACTACTGACAATCTGTTTAAAATTGATTCAAACACCTAGCAGAATTCTCCACACTCTGCTTACGTGAAATATCGCTTCTCAGCAGGACTGCAGGTCATTGTTCCATAATCTAAGTGTACCAAATGTTCTGGTATGATTTCACTTGATTTCAGTGAACGAGGTGCAAAAAGTGACAACTGAAATAGTGACAAACATTTCTGTCATTGTAGGACTATCATGTTTGACTATTTTAGATGTCATTTAGACCTGTCAAATCTTTAAATCTTTTGAAATTTACGCATTAAGTTGTCATGTACAATGACACTTTGATTACACTTGAATTCTGTATTCTTTTAATTCACTGCCTGAAAAGGGGAAATTTGTCTCTGCAAAGTAAAAAAGAAATGCCATACTAGGGTTTTAATGCCAAACCCCTGAGGATACGGAGCTGGTTGGATAAGCTGATATCAACTAATGAAGACAGAAGCCGATTCTGCTCACATATCTGAGTGAAAAGGGAATGATATTGAAGTGCTGTCATTACTTCTTGTCCTAATTTCTCAGTGCTGTACACAGAAGTTAAACATGATAAATCATTGCACTTTGGTTAATAACTAGTTGCTGAAGTGAACCCGAGTGCCATAAAAACATTATTTAAAGCAATAGAAGTTTTACATAATCCTGAAGGAGCAGATGCCATCTCATACTTTTCATCCTCTCCTTCTCAGAGAGGAGATGGACAGCAAATTGACACATTTTCCAGATATTGATTGTTCCTTGGTCTAGTGTTCTGTAGCCTGTTTCCTGATTTCCAAGAGTGAGTGTTCTGATTCAGAATCAATATACCACTTAAATTGGCATTTTATTGGACCCTTTTTCAAGTGAATTAATAGAATGCAGATAAAATGCCAATTTTGTTTATAAGTGTCTCACACTTCTCATATAAGCATTTACACACTAGAAATATTATCTACTGGAATATTCATTAAAATGAAGTTTGAGAAGAATGTTATTTATTAATTCTGACCACAAAAGTGTGCAGAAAGAACTTGCAAATAGTTTCACATCCTCTTTTTTTAGAGAATATGAACCTCCATAGCCAGAACATTATACATGATGCATGCAGCATGTTCATTTTTTAATTACTGAAATTGTCAGACATTGAAAGGGAAACCAAAGCATGAAAAACACGAGTCTTATTTTTGCAACATTTTAAAGAAAAACTTCTTATGTGCCTACAAAGTAAAAGACAGAATATAGTTGCAGAAATTGTATTTATTTTTCAAATGTTTCTCACTGTTCTGAACCACAGGTATGAGTGTTTATTGTAAAGGTAAACTACATGTGAGAATCAATCGCATCTGTACTTCTACACATCCAAGGTTCAAGACATTTTTTGTTTAAGCTTTCAGTCTGGGCTCAGTAGCACACAGAAAAAAAACCAAACAAACCAACCAGTATTCTAGAGGAAAGCAAGAGGATGGAAAAGTACCTAGTAACTCAGCTTGTCCAATCAAAAAGCGGCAAGGCTTAGTTAAAGAACAGCTTAGAGACAAATTTATTAGCAGATTTTCTGCATATATGTACATACACACACATACACAGCCAGAATCATCTGCTCGCGTGTTTCCTATTGAAGATATTAGGTCTTCATACAAAATCTGATCATTTTAGTTTATTAGGTCCTCATGTCTATGTCCTTGAACTCATAATTCATCAGTCATTCTAAAGATGCTAATGGTATTAGAGACTACCTCAGGAAAACAGTAGAAATTTAAATTAATCACACCAATCTGAATTCTGCTTTCATAAAACTGATCTTAACAACAAGAAAATAATTCAAGGAACAGGAATGAAACACCTAACATTTATTTTCCTCATGATACATGCAAATTATCTCTTGGACACCACAAATGGTATTTGGTTGCTTACAGAGAGGTGTCTAGTGCCATTTTAGACAACCTGAAGCATCCCAGCTGGCTTCCCTTGGCTTGGGACCCCCTTACATTTTGCGTGACATCTGTTAGCCCTGTGAGAATATCTTCAGTGGCCTGCAATATCTAAACTGGCACTAGACAGTGCCTAAATGTTTAGGTAAGTGAAAGCCTAATCCATATTTCCTTCTGCTCTGATCTACACTGTATGAAATAAATCAGACTATTAGCACTGTATATTAATTTTACACTGCTGTAAAAATTAAGGTAAGTAGGAAGCTGAAAAAGGAGTGGACTTTTGCTGATTAATATTTTAACACAATACCATCTTCAATGAAACATTAACTTTATGCTCACTGCTTTGCATAAAAATTCTTATACTGTACTCACACACACAAAAAAATAGATTAATTTAACACTCAGGTCAGATATCTAAGGATTCTGCTATTGTCTAGCTGCATTTTTACTATTTTCCCTCCTTGTCTCAGACAAAGCTGTCAAACTGAAGAAATATTGTGTTAGTTCACTGTAGGAAAAGGGAGGAGAGGAAAACAGTGGCAGACGTTACCTACCTCAGTAAGCATAGATAGATAAAAACAGAACAAGGTTCTTTATCTGGTATAGAAAATAAGGAGTATAAATACTGGCAGCAAAAGGGGGAAAAATATGTTATATAGAATCCTTACAATACTATATTATTATGCAATACATCTAATAATACACTTACTGTAAGACTCTATAGCAGCTAATAACACTAAGCCAGGGATGATCTTTTCATGACACTCCACTCCAAAGCTGGTCTCTGGCTTTCCTAAAGATCTGACGGGTTGCTACAAAGAACAGATGGATGCAAACACACTGGCCAGCACAGAGTTACCGCTGTTAAGCCACCACAGCAGTAGAAATATACTGACCATTTGATCTCTTACCAAGTTTGGCAGATGTAACAGTGAGGGGAAATTTAAGGATGGATGAAAGAGTAGTGCTTTCAGCATATTTATGTTGATACCCTTCTAAGGGATGAAGTTTGAGAATAAAAGAAACCCAGAACACATGTATATGCTTGCCTGAGAATTAAAGCATACTGGAGTCCAGCAGCCTGGGTCAAGCAAATTCAGGGGTTAGTATCTCACTAACAATAAAACATAGCAGAGAGGATGAAGAAAAATCATTAAAGATTCTGAAGAGGAAACTTTCAGTTAATTTCTACAGCTTGTACTGGATGCAATAAAAAAGGGCAATTTAGAAAAAGGGGACCAACTTATCGAAGCAACACTTGAGGAAAGCAGACTTACAGCAGTGATAGAATAGGGTTGAGGCTTTTACTCCTACAAAGTACCATCCTTGCTAACCTGGACAGACAAACTGATCCAATAAGCAGATTTGATTTATCTCACCTGTTAATTCAAACTTGCATGTTCCACCTACTGCTGCAGCATTCTCTCATACCCTCCAAGCAATCCGAAGTAGAGATCTTTGTAGTAGTGTTTGCCCTCTGATTTACCTTCATACTAAAGCATGCAAGTAATTGAGTGAGATGAAAAGAATTCTAACAACAAGCACTGCCGAAGTGCCAGCAGCTCAGGCTCCACCTTGAACAAAGACTTCAGCCCTACCACAAAACAGTAGAAGGAATTCAAGAAAGAGCAGTTTAACTATGACAGTTGTAGCACATAGTTATGTGCAAACACATGAGAAATCTAATAACTAATTAAAAGAAATTATCAGAGTAGTAAAAAGGATATAGCTAAAGGAAATGTCATTATGGGAAAGTGCTTTTAAGCACTGAGCTCTACTGGAATATGGATAAACTTCCCAGTTCCTGAAAAATTTAAAATCAGACTGAAAAGCTGTTTGGAGACAATATACAAAAATAAACCAGAGCCATAAAACTACTGAAATAATAAAAACATTATACAAATTATCCAATTTTTTTTATATGCATATAACTTATATGAAAGTTTTACAGAGATATGTGAGCTGCTGTACATGTCACAAAAAGCACAGGTATTTTGGTAAGAAAAAAAAATATACCTGTGCTCTTAAACTTGTAACTTTGTGCAGCAATGATGTTTCCACCAGGCATATATGTAGGTGTCAAACTATGGAGGAAGTGATACTGATTTGAAGAAAAAAGTAGGTGGTCTGCCTCATAATGCACTTGCCTGCCCTATCTCCAACTGCCATATAAATAACATTAAAAATAAAAGAAACTACCATTTTTAGATGATTTGGAATGCTCCTGTGAAACTGTTGAGCAGGATATTTGCAGCAGAAAAAGACACCAAATTGCTTAACTTCTGCATTCAACACTCAGTTCTTTGATCACAGTTACCTTCTTAAAAGTTTCCCACAGAAAACATGCTACAGACAGCTTGATGTATACATTTTACACCCACATTTTTTATATGAGGTTACTCATTGAACTAACTTCCAAAAGTGAAATAAAGAACATGAATAAAAAAAGCTCAGATCAATCAGTTAGATTAGTGCCAACTAAACTAAGAATAGTGTTTGATGTTTGTTTCAAAATTTATAGGGTGCCTTCAGAATTAACTATCTTTCTGTCAAGTATTGTTATCCTACCTCAGCTCATGAAAGAATTTCTGAAATATAGTTTCCATTTGACCTATATATCAGTTGCTCTTCTATGTTCTCACTTCCTGTACCTACTATTCTACTGCATACACTAGGCATCCCTACTTTGCCATTGTATCAACATCCTCTGACTAAAGAGCAGCTTAAGCTTACTGAGAAACTACATAATGAAACCAATGTTACTTTTAAAATTCAATGTTATTTATACATCTTTTCATTAGGTGAGAAGCTTAAGAGTTACTTAATTTAACATTTTTAATCTTTTTCCCTAGTGAGCTTTATATTCCCTCACATCCCACATTTTTTCACAAGCCTCCTGGCAACATCCCCCAGGCAAAGGCTTCCTGGAGCAGATTTTCAAGTGGAGCAACGACAGCTTTATATCAGCTGAGCATCTTTTTATTACCTACACATTACTGATTGAAAGCAGTTTTGGTCTGTCTGCAATGTCACTCTCTTTGCTTAAAAAAGCTGCAACTCCTCCTCCAAAATAAAACAGTCATGCCACAAGATCCTTAAATTAAAACAATTCTATTCATTAACAGAATACAAAATTTTCAGCATTAATGCATAGCCACCAGCTACAGTTGTACAAATTTTAAAATGCGCAGTCACCATGTTTAGATGTTCTAATAAATATCATTCCTCTCTGCTGCCATCTACAGATAACCAGCAAGTTTTTTTAAAATTCACTTTTCACTTCCAGAGGTATATTTCATAATAGGATCTCAACATGCCCTGCAAACCAGCTCACCCCAAACATGTATTACCTCAACATACTAGAAGCTTCAGGCAAAGCTGACCCCAAGTCATAGGTCTTCAAAAGGTATTCAGATGTTGCCAGCTGCACGCTGAGTGATGCTTGATTGCAGATGTTCTGCAGCCTGTGTAAAACACTCAGCTGGGAATTAGCTGCTCGTCTTTCCTGTTCAATGCACAGGAAGAGTTGAATTGTCCACAGATGCCCCTCAGAAGTCAGATGAGCTGCCAAACGTGAAAAGGAGATTCTAAGGCTCTAGTATAGTTATCTTAAATACCTTTGCCTGAGTCTCCAGAACCCCTAATGCTTCCTGCTTGCAGCACTGTTACCCGATACCTGCTCCAGGCACCACATACCCACTTTTGCGGCAGTATGTTCTAACTGAGAGGCTGCAAAGTCAGTTTCCCTCTCAGCATAAAAATGAAACTCAGTAAACCAAAGTGGTACATTTTCAAGAGACTGACACCTCGGATGCACAGTGAAGACAGCATAGCTCAGTAAGACTGCCGATCTGCACTAAATGACCCTGCGCCTGTTAAGTATACAGCCCTATGTCTTCTTACAGCCCAAAGTGAGCATATCATTTGGTATGCACTAAATTGATCTGATGTAAAAACAACCATTAGCCTGCAGGTTAGCAGGCTCCCACACAGCATCCTCCCTGTGGAGGTTCGAGTCCTTCAAACCCCTCCAAACGCTAAAATACTCCAGTGTTTTGTTGTAAAACGTGCTTAGCTGTGGGAGATACCTGAGCATGAAAAGCAAGCAACGCGCAGTTCAGGTGGCCCTACCGAAGCCCTTCGCAGGAAACCACGGTACAGCCCCCTTGCCGCCTTAGAACGGGAGCGCCCCCCCGCCTCGCCTCGCCTCCCTCCTCAGGGCCCTGCCGAGAGTCGAGAGCGGCCGCCCCGCTGCTCGGGGGAGCGCCCTAGTCGCCTATGGTCGCGGCGTGAAGGGGCGAAGCCAGGAGGGCGGCAGGGCAGTGGATGGCTTCGCGGCCGAGAGCCGGCGACTGCCGAGGCCGCCGAGGTGTGAGGGCAGGGTGCGCAGCGCGAAGGAAAAGAGGAAGGAGAAGCAGAAGCTTCCGTGCAAATCCCAGGATTCCGCTTCACCAGCAGAGGCTCAGGCACACCCTGACACCAGAGTGTGAGGACGGGCTCCCGTAACACCCGCACCGCCACCTTACGCACTTGGCTTTAACCGCTGTCCCACGGAAATAGGTGGTGGGTGGGATGGGACTACAATTCCCAGCATGCCCGCACGGTCAGCCTGCTGCGCATGCGCTTCCCCGGGCGTGCCTTGTCCCAGGTTCTGGACGGCCGCCGTAGTCTGGGCGCGCATGCGGGGTTTGCCGCGCGGGGAGCGGGTGGGTTTGAAGGGGAGGGAGCGCCATGGCGGGGGTTTGGGGTGTGGTGGGGGCGCGGTGGTTTGCGGGAAGGGGGTGGCCGGTGGGCGGGGTGTCGCAGGCCCAGGGTGGTTGCCGTGTAGGGGTGCCTTAGGCATGGCTGGTGCGGGTTTTCTCAGGGCGGGAGAGGGAGGCCGCCGGAGCAGCAATGGCCAGGCCAACCATCATCCCCACGAGCGTCAGGGCAACTGCACCCGAGGCCTTCATGGTGCTCCACCTCAGGATGAGGGTGGTGGAAGAGCAAACCAACACGCTGGTGCAAGACCTGGAGGCTCTTGGTGTCGATGGGCAGAGGTAGGGAGAAAGCAGGGGTAAGCTTTTTCCTTCTTGGAGAGCTCACCCTTTTCTTGATTTTCCTTATCTTATTCCTCTTTCCACCCACTTGCCATGCTTTGCTCTTCTCTCTGTGAGGGAGCTGGTACTGGCAGAGTCAGCAAGAATGGGTTACAGCAACTTTGGGTCATAGGAAACCATCCAACTCTATGAAAAGTGGTTTCTAATCGACTCTTACCTGTAGTGCATTTGCCATGTCAGGTATGTATGCATGGAGTAGATCAGTCTTTTCTCCTTTTCAGCCTTGATCATTTCCACTCAAAGACCTCAGAAACACCTGCTAGTCACCCAGCCATTAGCCCTGTGCAGGCCAGGAGTGCATTTGTGGGAGAAAATACACTGTGGAGAAACTGTGAAACACTGGTGAATCGAATGTGTCGGTTAGAGAGTGTTGTACAGACACTGAAATTAAACATCTTTCGTCTGCAGACAGAAAAGGAAAGGAATCCAAAGCATGCAGGTAGTAGAAAAGTTGATTCTTTTACCACTTTGTTCATTGTCCCTCCGTTTGCTTTTCTGTCAAAGTTTTTTGCCTTTTCCTTGTGGCAGCCCAGTTGGAGCAGCGCCTGAATGCAATCCATGAGGAGCATTTACAAGAAATGAAGATTGTACAGCAAGAAGCAATGAAGTTGCGCCAACACCTAAGTGATATGAAAGAGGCTGAAGAAAAGGCAAAAGAAGAAGTTCAGAGACTGAGCACTGCTCTGGAGATTACAGCTGCATCCAAGGTACAAAAGATAATGGTCATCTTGTAGTTTCACGTATTAAAAGACTTGTTTTTAAGTATATTCATTTCTGACATAAACAGAAAGTATTCTCAGCTGGAAAAAGAAGTTTATGATATATTGTTGGCAGTAGGAGCAAACACTTGTGATAATGAGAATCTGTGCTTCAAGCAAATCAAGAATAAAAATATTTGAGACTTGTAATTCTCTCATCTTTGTGACTTAAGTTCATCCTAACTTTCACGCAGAGTTCTCGGTAGCTTTTCTGTTTGTCCAGGAACTTCTTTTTTCCTCTGGATTTCAGTCTTACACTTCTAGAAGAGAACTTCAGTGGAGTATGTCACTCAGTCTCATTGATTGTATTTAAGAATGCATTGCTTCTTAGTGCTTGCACTCTTATATTTAGTGCTTCAGAACAGAGAACATCAGACTGGAGATAGAAATCAAGTTCTAGGTGTTAGTGTGACTGTTGCATAATACCTATCACTTTTTGCAATAGTTACTAACATGAAAGGGTAAAAATAACTGTGTCTTTCATCTTCCTTAGATGGATGTAGTGATTGCAGCTAAGAAGCTGAGGAACACAAAACAGAAAATTAACTGTAGGCTTCAGGAGGTAAGTACAAGAGCAAAGGGCTTAGTAGGAGGCTGAATTTACCAAGTGTTATTTAAAGAAGATCCTTAAATACCATTCTGGGTGCAGTTTTGGAATGTGCACAACTGAAAGGAACCTACCAGCCATGCTCATAACTAAATACCAGGCAGAACATCTATATGATCTCAAAGTATTTGTTCAATCTGCTTAATTAGACCTGAAAGTCAGAAAGTGTTTCTTTTTTCTAGCTAACAGAACAGCTGTCCCAGGAGATCAGCCTGCGGGAGTCTTTGGAGGAATCCCAAGCAACTGTGATCCGTCATGTACAGGACATGGAAACAACAGTAGAAACAGAACGGAAGCAGGTTTGAGAAACTTTCTGTCTTTTACATCTATTTTTATTTTCTCATCTGGGAGGAAGAGCAAGAACTTGAATTTTGTTGCTAGAAACCAGTTAAAACACTTTCTAACTATAACATTTTGTACAAGTGTTGATTATAAAAGATCATGTAGTCAAACTTCTGCTCAAAGGAGGAGTATCACAAAGACTAGACTGGGGCAGTGGTGGTATTATCTACCAGAGTTCAAGGACTGTAATTGCATGGCTGCTTTAGGTATTTTTTTCATAATGCTGCAGTAAAGTTCCAGTTAAGATTATCTTTTTTCTAGAATCCAGTCTGAAAGTTCCAAGTTTAAATTTGTGACTGTTGGCCCGTCTTAAATCATTCAGTGCAACTGAAGAGGGTTTGACTTCATAATCTTTCTAACTGCCTCTCAGATTTGTGGGCCACAACAGGATCCTCCCCTACAAGCCTCTTGGTAATTGAGGTACTGATAAATAGATAGAAATAAATAGAAAATGCAATTTCTGAAAAATACTCTGTTGACATTTTAAATTTTCTGGGAGCAAGAATGTTTTCTCAATTAATTGTCATGGTGACAAAGCTAGATTTTTGCTCTCATCTGTATTTGTATTATCTAGCCATTTGGAGTGTAGGGAGGGACCATAGTTCATGGTAGAAATGAACTGGTTTAACATAACTCAAATATACAAAACCAGTCCTTCCTGTTCATGTGTACACACACGCCACATGCAGCCACTCTAACACTCTGAATTCATAGCAACAATTTAGTCAGGATAAAAGAAAGAGAGTAGCAAAGTATCAAAACTTGAATAACTAAGGGTTTTTTGATTTTTTTTTTTTTTCATTAATGTCTCTGTTCCTGAAACATACAAAGTTCTGAAATGACTGGATATTTTTCCTATGTGCCTTTTATCATCTTTGTGTTCTTCCACAGCAGAAGTAGAAACATGACGGATACGTTATTGAATCATATGAATTATACATCATGTGAGAAGCAAGGGCTTAGTTTAATTCATCTGTCACTTTCTGATGGATATAATTGACCCTGTGGTATATTTATTAGTGTTAAAACAAACAAAAAAATTCCTCACAACAGCAGGAGACAGACTTGCCATGTGCCTTGAGTGTTGCACTCACCATCTTCTGCAGCTTGATCTTTTCTGTAGTTTCTAATTCTGAAAACTTGTTAGATTGTGCCTGTCATATAAAGATGGCTATAAGC
The DNA here is from genome assembly GCA_013400055.1 of Nycticryphes semicollaris. Taxonomy (NCBI): domain Eukaryota; kingdom Metazoa; phylum Chordata; class Aves; order Charadriiformes; family Rostratulidae; genus Nycticryphes; species Nycticryphes semicollaris. Next base: position 1,235,852 of record VXBJ01001130.1, on the reverse strand, counting down.
ACACATATGCGTTACATATAGAAAATGAGCTGCTTGCTATAAAAATCATTTGCTTAAGATTGGGACAAGCAGAAAGAAGAGAAGCTGATCAGGCTATACCTTTTCAGGCTCTAGAATTGGCTTAGGTTTGCCTGACTGAATTCCGCATCTTACAGAATAACGTGTGATATCACTGCAGGTACAGATGTTACAGCAGGGCTGCCAGGAGTTGCGTAAAGATGTTCAGGTCGCCCGAGTTAAGCTGCAAAAGGAGGAGGAGAGAGCTGCCCAACTAGAGCAACAGTGCACACAACTGAAAGCTGAGCTGGGTATGACAGTGGGTTCTTGTCCTGTTTTTTTCAGCCCTTCTCTCACTGCTTCCGCAGCGAGAGGAAACAAGCACTGAGGTCCTCCAGACCTGTGGCAGGTGTAGCAGTTAACAGGAATGGAGGGCAGCTAAGTGGTGGTGAAACATTGAAGGCCTTTAGTTTGCATGTGATGTTTCTAAAGCCTGTTCTTACCTAGAGTAAACTGACAACAGTGGGAATCAGGCTAATGAATGCACAACAATAATATGGAAGGATTGCATCAGCATAAATTCTTTTCAGAGATTTCATCTAGCAAGAAACCATTAACACATCATTCCCAAAGTGATGTGCAAGTAGAATGCCCATTGCTGTTGAGTCTTTTTGCAGCTGATTAAAAAATATGTTCTATTAAACATCAGTATAATATCAAGTAACTTGGATAAGCTGCTAGTTGATCTAATTTAGATCTATTGATATGAAAGTAGCTGCTTGTAAGGGAGCTAAGTGGCATTTAATGCACTCCAGGGTAGGGGGAAGCTCCATATTGTCAAAATTGAATGTCAGTGTTCCTAACCTAGAGTCTATTCCTTATTCCCAAATAGCTCACAGTAACCATGCCTAAATCCTAGCATAATTACTTCATTGTGATCCTTCCCTCAGGACCTATTTCAGATTTCTAGCTGCTCCTTTTACAAATAATTTGTAAACCACACATGTGATAATTAACCTGTATCTCACAAAAGGCAGTCAGCCTTTCTGCAAAAGGCACGGCAAGAGGAGAAAACTTGTCCTGTTGTGGCAAAGTTGGCTGAATGGGGAATAATGATGGCAGAAGAATTCTTTCCTTCAGAACAAATCCATAAGCAAATGAGAAATTTAAATGAGACTTACAAATTTTCTTTACTTCTGTATTCTATTTATTTATTTTTATTTCTGCTTTTTCCCCTTGTTAATTGAAGGAACTTTGATAATACTTTGGATGTCATAATATTTTTGCCTAGGTTTACCTCCCTACCCTGGTGATGCTGAATTTTCTCTCGTTGTCTTCCCTTTATTTTTTTTTTTGGGGTCAGGGGGGGAGCGTTGGGTTTTTTGTTACAGTATGTTAAACAGCACAGCAGAATAAAAGACTAGCTATTATAGACAGGATGATTCAAGTTCCAACAAAAACGCTGCTGCTTATAGTCATGACAGATCAACTGCTTGCACACTAGAGAGCTGAGAGACACAGGGTTGTTTGATTTGCTCCAGCAGTCACAGAAGTGGTATGTGTAGGAGACTGGCACGATGGCATGCTTAATTTTAAAATTAAATAAGTTACAATTTTATTGTAATGAATTTTAAAAACTAATTTTGTTGAAGTTGTCAAGAAAAGTGTTAAAGAACAACACATTTGTAGAAGTCTTACCTATTTGTGGCATATTCAGTAACTTAGCTAAACTCAAACATTAAATCAAAATGTCCTTTTAAAATTATCCAACAGATAACAAAGCATGTGCTAACATTCTATTATATTTTTAGACTCCAGGAACTGTATCATTTCCCAGCTTGATGAAGAAGCAAAAGTAAGTTTTATACAAGTATTGGTGAGAAAAATAGCTAAATAAAGATCAGAATGGCCTATATGGGCGTGCCACGCTTCAGAGCAGAATTTTTATGTGGACAAATGCCAAATGTGTCCAAGGTTATAACCACTGAATGTCTTATTTTATTATTTTACCAGCTTGGATTTGCCCCTCTTATTTTCTGAAAGATTTGTGTTCGCATTCTACTGAAATACCAAAACAGTGATAGGAGTGCCTGCCTTGGAAAGCTAGAACTGACCACAGAACACAGTTGTGATAGCACAAGTATTGCATACAGAGGAGACAAGTCAATGGAGTGGTGACTAATACCACAGAAAAGTCAGTACCTTAGTCAACTGAGTGCTAAATGGGCACAGAGGTATGCTTACTGCCTGGGTAGGGACTGGGTGTGCTGTCAAGTTTTCTCTGAAAGAGTAAGTTTCCATGAAGATGAGGTAAAAGTTCAACTTAGATGTGGAGTCTCACAGTGCTGTCCCAGCATAATTGTGAATGGTACCACTTTTGGCAGGGACATCTTTTAAGTTCAGAAGTATTGAGATGAATTATAGTAGAGACTAGTAAATTTGAGCTCAGAATTATATGAAAGCTGTTAGAGCAGGCAGCACTTTGGTTATTATTTCAAGGTATATTTTGGAAAAAGGCTTTTACTATGGGAACTGTGCCCAGTACTTGCAAGAGTGTGTAGCCATGTGATGTTAACTTAAAGGAAATAGGCAAGTACGAAACAAAGACTTGATAATTGTGAAGTGCCTTCCTAAATTACATTTAATTTTTTTCTCAGTGGACATTCTGTTTTATTGTCCCTTAGAATGCACAGCTGTCCTTTAGCAAACAGTATAAAGAGAACCTTCAGCTTCAGTCCAAAATGACTGCCCTGCAAGAAACAGCAGAGAAAGTACAGGTAATGAGAGTAGCTATTCTTGATTTCAAAATGGAAATAAAGTATAACAAAGCAAGTAGTTACAGCAAGAAATGATTATACATTTACTAGGAAGCCTCTAATGCAGGGTGGGAACAAAGTTTAGTGCCCTCAGGTAACTCGGGATAATGAAAAACTTCCAGTGAAGGAATTCAATCACTAGCCTAGGTAACTATTCCAGATTTCCCAGCCTTATGGCTGGAAAGTTTTCTTCCCAATACTTATTTTGAATCAGATTTTTTCGAAAGTGTCTTCTTGAGTGGTCAGGACATGCAGAAGTACTGCTGCTCCCTCTTCTGTATTCCCTTGAAGTATATTTATATTCCTTTGTGCCTTTAGATTCTACATGAATGTGTTTCTTTTAATGTGTCAAATAGGGAGTACCTGCTTGGCTAAATTTCCTTTGCCTTTTGACACAAAAGGTTTACCTCTGTACATTCTAAAAAATTGTATTTATTCTACTTTCCTCTTTTTCTAAAAACTAGGGAAATTACTTTCTATTTTCGCATATTTAGAAAACATTTTTCTACTTGTCCCCTCCTCCCCCCAACAGATACTTGTTTATTGGGTGGTGGTCACTGGTAATGGGATTTAGATCTGTCTTTCACAGAAAGTTCCATTTTTCTTTGGTTATCTACAGTAACTGAACTATGAAATTAGTAGGGGCCCATTTTCAATTTTTGTCACCTTTACCTTAGAAGCATTACTTTGTTCTGGATTTCAAAACTGGTAAATTATTATGCTTGATTGGTAGTTTAAACTGTGTTCTATTTTTTCCCCCATTACTGTAGACTTCTAACACCTTGGAATAAGCCTGTCATAAATTGGGACTACCTGAACAACTTCTTTTTTAACAGTTTCTACCTAAAATAGATTTTTCCATGTCTGCTAGAGATTTTTTTAAAAGTTTTTGACAGCCCACTATACAGGAAAAAAAAATAATAACAAACCCTGATGTTTTTCTTCCTTCTCCTAACCAGATCCTTAATGATCTCTTAAGCCAGCAATGCTCAGAGCTCAGCACCACCCTCCAAAGCGTTGCCATGGAGAATGCTAAACTCATGTCAGATCATCAGGCCATGCTTAAGGTATGTAGCCTACTACTGAGTCCCAAGAAAGTTGTCTGCAGCTCAGACATTAGGCAACAGACTGATTTCTAGTACTGGTAGTCTATGGGAATACAGGAAAATACTTTATATATAGCAATGGAAATTCTATAAAGGTGGTGATAAAGAAAGTGTTAGTGCCCTTCTTTGGCATAGGTTTATTTTCAGCACAGAAAAAAAAGTCCTATGTGTTGCAGAGAAAGAGTTTAAATATGATACTACTGTTTATAGAAACATTCTGTAACAACCACTGAGAAAGAGGAATGTAGGAATTAATGAGCATTCTAAGTACTGTAAATGCAGAAGCTGAGTAGAAGTAAGGATTGGAGATCAAATCCGTACATAAAAGCTAGGTGAGGTGAACTCAGCTTTGACACCCTTTTCAACAAGCAGCACCCCACAATAAGCAGAGCTATAGGGGTGATGCAGGGGCTCAATGACAAATCAATAACTTTGTGAATTAATTACTCAACCCTCATCGTTCTGATGTTAGTGTTATTGCCTGGGTAATTTTTCCCCCTTAGGCAGAACAAGAAAAGACTCGTAAGCTGCAAGAGCACGACTCGCTTCTGAATGCTGCCCATGCCAACATTCTCGGAGAGCTGCAGAGTGTGCAGCATGAGAGGGCTCAGCTTCAAAGAGAGCTGTGAGGAATCTTCTAGTCTGCAGCCTCTGTCTCCCTTTTCTTCACTGCGTTCTCACCACTTTGATTTCTGCTTCTGTAGCACTTGTTACTTACTAACACAGAAAGGCCAGTTTGGTTTTTAATATGGAGCCCGTCTTCTGTCCTTGTGCTGAAACTCCAGCTTGGCTACTTTTTCTTTAGGGGGACCCTGCGTACAGAGCATGGCAAATACAGGCAAAAAGCAAGCCTTGATGAGGAGGCAGCAACCACACAGAGGCAGCTTTTGGAATGTACTGTTGCTAGACTGCAAGGTGAACTTGAGACAGCTTTGCAAGAGAAAGGATCTCTGCTGTCAGAAAAGGAAGTTCTTCAACAGGAGGTACAGAAAACAGTGTTTTGAAGCTATATTCTTGAAGGCTCCTCTTGGACCCACGTTGGTAGTGTTATTTACATACCAGTTTTGCTTTCAGAATGATTCTTTTTTGTTATTGCAGTGGCAAGTGTGACACTCTCCCCTTTGCCACTATGCTTATATTTTGACTTGTAACGTCTCCTCTCAAGCATGAAAAGGGATATCTTTTATCCTTCTCTCTGCAGATACTCTTTCTGAACTTCAGAGTTGACCTTCAGATCAACTGTTCTGAAGATGTGTAGTATTTCTATCAATCTGGGCGTTTTTTGAGTGACAATGATTTCACATTTCTTTTAACAGCTAAGAACAACAGCAAATGAAATAATACAGGAGAGGAACAAGTTGCAAGTAGAAAAAACAGAGAATGAGGTATCTTGCAATACATATGGCTGTTCTTCAAATTTAGTGTTGTCTTTCTCTAAGTAATGTGATATTTACCATGGCCATATTGTTCACTTTGCTGTTTGATTTATTTTTTTTTGTCTATATGGATGTCTCCTTTGGAGCAGTAACCCTACTGCTACCTACACAGGATTCTATTTGTAGTAATAGGTGTGTTTTGCTTCTCCTGTTTTACCTGTGTAACTGCCTTGTATATGCATATCCTGGAAAAGGAAAGAAAGGTAGTGTTTGTGGTATAAATGAGAAATTCCTTATAGCTGTGACTAGCCAGCATGATTCTTTCACTCTTGTGGAAGAGCTCTCTGAAACAAGAAGGACTATACCTAACCTATATGTAGTGCTGAGGTTTTGTGATATTCATGTGTTGTGACTGGAAAGCTTGAAGCAGTACAATTACAGTTGGATTTTCTTGTCCATAGCTAGAAATGGTTTCAATGAAATTCACTTTGCAAACACTAGAGGAAGAAAACAAGAGACTCTTGGATCGTTTGGCCACACTGGTACACGAGCAGGTAGGTCTCTAATAAAGTAGATAACGTGACCCAAGCGATAAGTAACTGTAGCAGGAATCACAGTACTCTTTAAAGTAGTCTGTAGTTTGTGGAGAGTGGCTGATCAAAGTAAGGAATCAAAAATTGGAAAAAATGAAAACAAAAGAGTAAGACATCGGAAACATTGCATCTTTTTAGATGTCTGTGTGGAATGAGCTAAGAGGACTATATAGAGCTTCAGGTACTGCACACTTAGCTATGTCATTAAAATCCCATGACTACTTTCCATTTTCTAGTACAGGTGTACAGCTTGTGTATCTGTACATACATATTCAGTTTGTGTGCATTGGGAAGGTATTAACACCAGTTTGATGCCCTTTGCAAACAAATTTGCACTTGAGACCTCATTCCTGTATTTGACTTGCTCCCATTCCATTATTTCTCACTACCCTCAGTCATCTGGATCAGGATACTTGACCAGTTCCAGAAAAGTTGAATGAAAGCTTAGTATCGCTGTGCTACCAGTGCTTTTACCCATTGGTAATGTTTGTTTGGTTTGTTGGGTTTTGTTTGTTTTTACAATGTTGGATGTAATAACCGGTTGTAAATGCTGGAGATCCTAAAAGCTTGGCTGTCAATAAGGTTCTAATGCCATTATGCTAAAGAAGAATTAACTGAAACACCTTTTGAATGTTTGTTACATGGCAATCAGAGTTACTTTTCTACAGTAATTAGTCTGTATATCTTTTTTGTTCAACACAGAGCTCCTTTGGCTGTCATCAGTTAAAGAACATGAATCAATAGAGCATTCAAAACCTTAAAAAGTCACCTTAATTTTTTTTTTTATTCTTTACTGTGTTTCTAAATTATTTTAATTCTGTTCATGCCTTCTCATTCTTCTAATTATTTTTGCTTGTCTGTTCCCTGTTGTCAAAGGTTTCTTTTATCTCTCCATTTCTGTGCTTCTAGGACAGTGGCCTTCTTGTGGCCATCTGGAAATTTGTACCAATTTGTGCAATGCTTCCTAGAGATTAAAGCTGTTCTTAATTTATGCCACAGACATTTTTCTTGTCCATTTTGACCTGTTGTAGTGTTTCACCTAACTGAAAATTTATACCTGAAGCAAGTTCCAATACTCAGGACACAAAGCACCTTTTTGTTGCTTTTTGCCTTGTTTTTCCTGCGGAATGGTGATGTTGCTCTGTTTTCCTCAGTATGCCCAGCAGCAGGTGCAACAAGTGCTGGCAGAGCTGACTGACAGCAAGAATAAACTGACATGTAACAAAGGAAAACTTCAGGTACCTCTCAGCATCCTGTTTGTCAACTCAAAGGGAAACAATTTTTTTTTTATGTTAATCTAATGTAAGGTTGTTTAGCCATAGCTCCTTGGTACTTAATTTGGAGGGAAGTGTGTATTTATCTTCTCAACGTAATTTATTTGTATAAAGTCAAGCAGGTACATTAAGAGAGCTCTGTATCAAAATGATCTTTGATCCTGCTCATACTGCCTTTGGGTCACAAGATGATGTTGACGTAGCATCTCTACAATTTGTAATAATTAAGTTGCTTAATGTGCAAAACCAGTAGAATGGCAAAGAACCACCAGGGGGCATTAAAATGAAATACATGGGTAGAAAAGTAGTTGAAAGATTAGAAAAATGAAAAACTTTATAAAAAATACAAATCAATAAGGAGGGAGGCAAACCATTGTGGTAAGCAAAAATAAACAGGAGATGTAAGCTTTCTTAAGCAGAAGTTAGCTAGACAGTAAATGACGTGGCCTATGTCATAGGCAATCTTTGCACCACTGTCCCAAATTCTGAGTTTCTTTCAAAACCAGCACAGAACACGTAGTGATTATTAGAAAGCAAAAAAGCTACATTTATGCAATAGTCCTAGGTCTGATTGCAGTGGCAGAAGAAAGTGACCAAAACATCATACTTAAAACAAGGTGAATTCTGATCTGGAGTTATTTCTGTGGAAGCATAAGTTAGAAGTGATTCACTTGCTGCTTCTCCTGCTATGGGACTCAGGGGAAAGATGACATTTGCTATGGGCAGAAAGATATTGTCACAACACTCTGCTTCTGCATTCCAGGTAAGATAATGCTTTTCCATTTCTGCACTAAAAGAAAGCTGAGCTGTTTTGCCACATCTGTTTTTTAAGACTGAAGTGCAGAAGCTGGAGGAAGAGCTATAGATGCATGTTTAGATAATAGTGAGCTTTGTGAGTGTTTTGCATAGAGACCAAATACACTCAGGTGAAACACAACTTAGAGAACTTCTTACCCCTCAGAATCAGACTCAGACTGACTAATGCTTACATAGCCATTAGAAATCAGATTCAACACACTTTTTTCTGAATAAGAGAGCATATGTTTAGTGTTAACTGTAGCATTCTAGTCTGCAGCTGGAAACAACCTGATTTCATCAAAACAAACATGAGAACTACACAAGTTCAGCTGAACAGTTTTTTATGCAAGCTGATTGCATGTATTGAGGCTAGAAAACACACAGTTTACAAGATTATAAAGATACAAAGATTATAAAGATAGTCCTCCAGATTTATTATTATTTCCTAGTAAGAGAACAAATAGTTGCAAACACTACTTGTCTAGCTGCATCACTGGGAGACAGATAATTATTCTGCTTCAGCCTGTTCACTCAGTTTTAATGACAGAAGTACAGAGAAGAGCTGTGTTATTTTGGGCAGTGAAACCAACCCTGTAGGTATAAGACTGCGAAGTGGACCTTGCTCTGTCACGAATTTGCTGTTCTAAGCTGTAAATTCAAGTAACTGCTTTGAGACTTCTGTTCACAAGCAAGAAGGAACTCATAACAGGAAATGCTCTTTACAGACTCCCCTTGACTAAAGCAACCTTGTAATCATTTTCATTTGGAAAACTAAAGAGGCAAAAGTGACAGACCGTCAATCATATCCATAATCTCCATTGATCTAGAAATTAGAAGATATAACTGTGTTCAGGACACTTTGGTGGAACACAGGTGGTCCTGTTTTTGCCTTCTGACTCTAGAAAGCAAAATGAATCAAAGTTCCTTTTGTACTTCATTCTGCATCATAGAGGATGGTCCATCAGATAGTCAAAGGCAATTAGATATTATGTTGATGACTGAAATCCATGACCTGAATGCTTTCAGATTTTGGGAAGGTTGAAACACTCAGTATCGTTGGTTTGCAGACAGGGAGAACTAGCTGTAGAAAGGTCTCACAGACCAGAGGGGTGCCCAGAACCAGTGGACTGCACTGGCTCTGCAGAGCTATGACAACAGAGCTGACATCACAGTCTCCTAATGAAGTTCCAGTCAGCACAGTGTCTTGCTGCTGCTGAGATACAGAGGGAAATCACATGACTTTGAATAATGTGATGGGGAAAGTATCAAAGAAGAGAACTTTAATATTTATCTTCCTGAAGTAATGCAGGCTTAGGAATAAGATGTAGCATCTACTGCTGCTCCAGGGAATAGATGCTCTGGAGAGTATTTTTTCAGTTTCTGGTTTTGGTACTCATGTCTTTACTGCCTCCGAGGGTTGACTGAATTTGTGGTATGAATGGCAACGACAAGAAAAAAGTCCCCAGCAAGGTCTTGGCAACAGAAGTCTCCCAATCACAATGCTAGGTCACTTGTAGGCTCAAGAGAAGAAACAATGAAATCTGATTTACATCATTGTGCTCACCCAGCACACGGAGTTCATTGGCAACAAGATGAACATTTAAGAAACTCTGCATCTGAATGGGGAGCTAGCCCTAGGGTCAGCCAGAGGATTCTGTTAAGTGCTATAAAGAACATGGTAGAAAAACTGGAGAATATAATAGACATTCTCACTCCAAGGTCTTTGGAAACTGAACTGTCTACTGAGAACAATGAAGATGCTAATGTGGTGAGTGATGACCATGAAATGCAAGTTAGAATGATGGTTAATTTCAAATGGCTGAAAATTAACAGAGACCAAAACCTTTGAGCATTTTTTGTTTCAAAGACATGCAGATGAAAATTTAGGCTAAGCAACACTGAAAATCAACAGCTGGTTGTGACTAAAAACCCAGCTTTATGAATCTATGGCACTTCCTGAAGCCTGGGTGCCAAGAGTTCAGAAGCATTGGAACTAGCAGTTAAAACACCCACCTCCCACCCCCCCAAGAACTGCCACACACTCAGGTTGGGCTTAAACCAGGTTACTTAAAGGATTCTTTAATCCTTTAATAAAACTCTAATAGGTGACTGATTTTCCTGCTCTTTTTCCTGATGATTTCTTGGACTGCAGATGGCAAACCTGCAGCACCAGCTGGATGCAGCAAAGGATGATAACAGTAAGGTGACAGCCATTCTGGAGCACGTGTTAGCTTCTCGGAACAAGATGCGAGCAGCTCTGGATGCTGTACAAACTGAGCTGGGACACAAGGACACCGAAATAAGCAACCTCAGAAAATACAAGTAAGCAAAACCAACACTGGTTCTGTGGTTGATACAGATAAAGTTGAAGAGCAGCAGTAAAGAGCCAAACCGCGAGATGGTCAGCACTTCAGAGGAGATGGGCACAAATTGATTTAATGCATGATTGGTTTCATTTCCATTTTCAGGAGCCAGACTCAACAGGAAATACGGAGGTTAGAAACTGAATTGGAACATTGCCAAGCCAAAGTGGCTGCCATGGAAAGGCAGCACAGCAGCCAGGTAGAGACTACCTTTTTCCACAGTAACAGCCACCACTGCTTTTTTGGTATTGAGCCAAGTACCCTTTCTTTTTCTAAACACAGTATGGTGCAGCACTTTCACACGAATCAAGGCCAAAATACTCTATCAGCTTTTGGCTGTGGAGCAGAAAAATTATTATCCAGGTGTTGAAGGCGGGAAGCATCCCCTCTAAAGAAAAACTCCTTGGCACAGGTGAAGATTTTGCAGTCTGCAGCTGGAGACATGATAGGCACAGAGATTTTGGAAGTTTATAGAGCCATTATTTTTTTCTTATCAGAATGGAGGGGAAAATTGTCCCAGGAATTCCTTTAATCTCTCCTCATGATACTTAGTGTCAAAAGGACTACCTCACAACCTGAACACACTCACTATTAGCAAAGAACATTTCCCTCCCCTCCCTCCCCCCAGAAGGTCATGGCTGTACGACAAGTTGTTCTGATCCTTCTGACTAAGCCAGTTGGTGGATTGGCATTGTAAGGATTCCCATCTGCCTGTGCTTAGGACGTGTAATCAGACAGTGGGTGAACACATTGTTATGTCCTGTAAATTGATACCAACTGGGATGGAAAAAAAATACTCCCTTTTAAGCTTTTTCATCTGGGTAAGTATAAATATGATTCGTTGTCCCTGCACAGGTGGAACCACTTTGTAAGGCACTAGAAAGTGCTAGAACAGACAACAAGAAACTTGTTCGTCGCTTGGAAGAAGTTTTACAAGTCAATAATACCCTGCAGAGCAAACTGATCCAAACTCAACGTGAACTGAAAAGTAAAGAAACTGAACATCAACAGCCAATGACCTGCCGGTAAGGCCAGACCCATGATCCTACACTTGAGAAGAAACATTACTTGCTCTCACATCAGAGCTTTATTAATCTATCAGTATCAGCATAGGTTGTATGCTGAGCCAGCAGCAACAATAAAGGTAGATTCATGGAGAGCTATAGAAATGGGCCCTTTCACTTGCTCCTATAATGGCTCTTCAACCTACTCTGCGCTACTGAGGAACTGCTTACCCAGGCTCATTATGGCAAACAGCTTTTTCCATAAACAGCAGATAGTGCTTCCGCTTCAAAGCGGCCTATCATAGCTATAACAAGGAGAGCACAGAATAGCTGTTAAAATTCAACACCCAAAACTGAACACTAGTAAGTAAAACCTCAAACCTAAGTGTAAGCGCAGTCTGAATCTCCTGGTTCTTTGTCTAAACAGGCTTAGCCATTTAATTTTCTAAGGGAAAGTAAGTTGTCCTAAAATGTTTTTTCCAAAAATCTTGTTTACCTTGTGTAGCTATTTTAAACTTTCTTTTAAATAAATGGAATATTAGAAAACATTCCAATATTTAAATAGTAGTGGTGCAGACAGTATATCCAAGACAAAAGTATTTACAATAGAATTGTCTTTAGAATTATCTTTCCTATTCTGTTTAAATAATAAAGCTTGTTAAATATAAATATGAATTATTGCATTTATTTCTTCTCTTTAAAGGGAGCAGTTAATGCAAAAAGGCAAGACTGAGGAAAAGCTGTATGCTGAACACTTAAAGTCTTTGAAGAAGCAGTTTCAACTTGAAAAAGAGGCTTCTGGGGAAGCTGCCTGTCAAGAATCCGCTGAGGTGACAGGGAATAGAATTAAAAAATTTCAGTGAATGATTTTCAGAGAGTTCTGCTTTACAATTTTCCAGCAGAACAGGAGCAGCTCACGACAAATACTTGTCTCCTTTTCCATTCACCATGAAGTTGTCCATCACTTGTATACAGCAAACAGAATTTTATCATCTGGTGGACAGACATTTTGGTGGCCACGATAACTCTGCTCACGTAACTTGTTCAAATGCCACTCTACATCCCTCAACACTAGAGATTGATATCAGTCATTCAGGGACTTCAACAGGATAATCTGGAGTTGTATAGCGATCTTCATGAGTAAAACACTGTTTTGGAGGTCTGGTTTTTTTCTCTTGGGGGCCGGATCATAAGGCTCAGCATAACTTTAGTGTTACTCAAATCCCAGCATTCACATTTTTCCCCTTGATAGAAGGGTATTAATGAAAAGTCAAAACACCAGGTGCTGTAGCATACTTTAGATACAGCCAATCAACTGGGTGAGCTCATTAATTGTTGTACAGAATGAACTGATTTTTACAGTTAACATGAACTCACTTTTTCCTCTTTCCCTCGGTAAAGACATCCCTTGAAAAATCCTCCTCCACATTGGCTGAAGTTTCCCATGCCAACAAGAAGCTGCAGCAGAAAGTTACAGAGTTGAAAAAGTTGCCCAGTTACATGGAAAAACTAAAAAGGCAAAGAGGTCAAGTCAGACAATGCCAGGCCTGTAAAGCTAGTGCAGAAAGGGTGAAGGTATGCACGCCTTTGTCACAGACATCCTAGTTGAGAACTCCTGTTTTCTCCCGCTGAGTGGGAATGCTGTTGATCCTCTGCAGCAGAGCTGGGCTTGAAAATAAAACTGGACTCAAAAAAAGAAATAATCTGGACTCAAATTCTGAACAGAAACTGAACAGATCAATAGCAGCAGCAGTAATTTTGTGGGTTTTCCTGTTGTGCCCTTTCGCCCCCCTTATTAAGTATGATGCCATAGAGTCCCATCCCCCTGTTAGATTGTTATAGTACCATTTGTAATTTTTATAATTTTGTGGATACAGTCTGCTCAATTACTGAATGGGTCAAATGTTGCTTATGTAGCAACTAGTCCCTTTCTGTCCTTTATAGCTGTAGAACTTACAGTTCAACTTGTACCTGACCCTAAATGAGAATGTAGACTACTTTGCAACTCTGCCACCTGCTTGTTACCCCTTCCCCGGTGGGGCATGGGTTCTCTTAACTTCAGACTCATAGGGCAAGAAATAAAGACACAAGGTGCAGACACCTGCAGAAATAGTTTCTATGTAACAGGCAGTGAGCCAGAAAAATCCCTGATGTTTGTTTCAACAATTTCCAGGAGACGGAATCTGAAATAAGGAAAACGGACGCAATGAAAGAGGAGTATTGGAAGAAGAACTATGAACAAGTGAGTTTGCTTGACTGGTTTCCTAAAAGAGACTGATCTGCTAAAATGTTGTTGGAATTTCAATCTTGTGTTGTTTTCAGGAACAGGACATCCAGAAACTTGTGTCAGAGTTGAAAAGTGTGCAGAGCGAGATGCAAGTGCTGTTGAAAAAACAACATGAAGTGCAAGTGCAGACCAGGCAGCTGGAGACCCAGCTGGAAGCTGAGAGAAGGCAAAGGCAGCAGCTGGAAAACGAGTATCAGGTAAAGTGCTAACAGCACAACAAAGTGGTGAGGCACCCATGGAAGCATTTTTGTGCTAAATCTATGGGGTTTTAGAGGAGGTCATCTTTTGAACTTCATCAAAAGATATTCCTATAAATCTTACTGTGTCTGCTCCAGAAACCCTGAGTAACAACTTCACATACATTCACTGTGTGTCTGACTTCAGAGTGACAGCTTGGGGTTTTTTTAAAAAAACTATAGAGCTGTAAGCTATTTGCAATAAAGCTTGGAGAGTCCTTCCATTATATTGCAATTTTTCAATTGTGCCATGAAAAAATTGTATAGAAATTAACATTACTTTTTTTTTTTTTCTACCTAGAAACTGGAAAAAACAGTCAAACATCTGAAGAAATATAAAGAAGGCACAGAAAAGAGACTGAAGGAAGCCAGCATAGAGTCAGAACAGGTGAGACTAGCATTACAGTAATAATTCATGGAAAGTAAAAAGATATTTTAGCATATGCACCAAGTAACCCTTTCAATCTCAGATCCAGACCTCTGGTGAAGAGTGTATCTTTGGCCTTGTCAATTAAGCAGCATTTATAATACCTTTTTTTTAAAAAAAAAAATAAAACTAAAGCTTTTATCTTTTCTGTGAATCACTTTAATTTAGTGCTACTTGTAAGAATAGCTTTTGTCCCCCACAGCTTATTGTTTTTATCAGCTCAGGATATCTGTATTAACCAACCGAAAATGTTGTGGCCAAGTAAATTGCCCCCTTGAGGTGCTCTTGTGTCACTCTACGTGACATCATGGAAAAGCACAATTTCCACCTCCCCCACCCCC
>VXBJ01001130.1:1003471-1221203 GCA_013400055.1 Nycticryphes semicollaris | reverse complement strand
GCCCCAAGAAGCCATTTGCCATTGTATCACCTCATCCTTGCACTACTGCACCACCATATCCAACTCACAGCTTTACTAGGATTTTTAGATATGGATTTATTAGGATTTTTATAGTATTACTGTAGTAGTTGGGTTGAAAATTTAGGAGTTTAGATGTTTTATAGGGTAATAACCAGCATAAAGTAAAATTTAAAAAGCAATAGAGGTGCCCCAGTCTGAGGTCTCACATGCTGCTTTTCGGTCTGTGTACTGTTCTGTGATTAGAAAGAGACCTTGACAGCAAAAGGGTATTACTTCAGGCAAAGTTGGTCTCCCATCATCTTTCTCAGGAGCTTGTGGTACTCAGCATACCTTCCCCCCTTCTTCCCAATGCCTCTGTATTTTATGCTGTGTTGGAGACCCACGTTGACTTCATTACCCCCTAAGAAAGGAGCAACTTTGTAGCAAGGACCTCTCTGATACATCCTTTTCAAAACAACAGAGGAGAGCACTGTGGAGAGCTATACCTACCTACAGGAGGAGGATTTGAGTTGTATGCTGGTCTGCTCTTTCTTGCACAGAGCTCAAAAACTAGAACACAGCATGCATTAACTGTTCTCTCAGCCATTCTGGTCACACTGTTTTTCCTAGATCACAACTAGCCTAGAAGCCGCTCAGCGTTGGTTCAAATCTAAGTTTGACAGCCCGCAGTTAGAAGCTGTGGAAAACCACCAGCCAAAAAAACCTGAAGAGAGCAGCTCCAAAAAGAAGGTAAAGAAAGCAAGCACATTCATTTCAAATGGGAAAGCACAGAAAATAGGTGGGAGAAGTATTTGATAGTGCATTATCAGTCAGGATTTTAGTTTCCTAAACTTTATTTTGCAGTTCCTTAACAGGAGTAGAAAACAGACCCCTCTTCTAGTTCAGCTCACTTCCTCCTCCTTTGCCAAAGGACATACTTAGACAGCAAAGAATATCACAGGTACAAGATGGCTTCAAGGGCCTGTTTCTGTCCTTAGAATGCACATACCTCATGTTTTGTTGATGCTCAATAACCAAACACGTGTCTGAAAGCTAATAGCTGATATGTTTTCTTCTCTGCATTCGCCCACTCCAGTGGTTCTCCTTTCCCTCCTCCATACCCTTTACAGATACCCTTTCAAAAACTGTGCTTACCTTGTTTGTGGAGGTTCATCAGGCTTCTCCATAATTGATAGTTCTTACATAGCTGTGTAATTAACTCTTCAGAGATGTATGTATTGAACTGCTACAACTGTAATCCCTTCTTTAGTGATGGCGAAGATTCCCCAAACAGTCATCAGCTTTGTAAAACGTTGCATCTTTTCCCAGGAGAGCTTCCCACTCACACCTCTCTGAAGGGCAGGGCAGGGACCCAAGGCCTCCCAGCTCACCACCAGGAAGGCCCACGTGAGCTGGGCAGGAAATGAGCTCACTTGACCGGGTGATTCCCAACCCAAGGAGAGCATCACCTGCCACCTGGAGAGTCCCTGCTAGCTCCCAGCTGCTGGAAGGATCGGGAACTTTACTTGACCTGACAGTTAGATAGGTCTGTATCACCAGGAAGGCCCTGCAAAGAAAGTGCTCACAGGACACACATGTGTAAGGGACCTAGGAATGGCTGGTGAAGCATAAACTCTGATATGAATTAACTCATAACTCTCACCTTGTCTTTTTGACTCGGGTGTTTTGCATTGTGAGGCTGATATTAACAAAACTGCTGTTCTTTAGAAACTACTATTCTACTGCTTTATTTGTCATTACTGTAAATGATACACTGTTGATATGTTCCATCTTCGTTTTCGTCACTTTTCTTTTACCAGCTTTAGACTAAGACCTGGCAGGTGCTCTCAAAACAAAACTCCAGCTGGTTTGCAGAGGGTTCAGGTCAATTACTGAAGAGTGAGTCATGTGCTGACAGGCCTGGGATAGGGAGGAACCGGCAGGACTGGCTGCTTCTAATGTAGATGATACCTGGGTCATGAGAGAACATAAGCCTTGGGCTATTTTAGGAGCATCTAAGGAATGTATTAGTGGTATGACATCACACAGCATCTTACCTTTGCAAGCATTAGTGGGATTAGTCCAGGCTATCCTACTGGGGAAAGAGTAGTTGAAGCAGATGACTTAGATCATTTATTGATGATGATTATAACATGGACATTTTTCATGCTTGTTCAACTAAGGATCAGCTCATCTTCATGCTGGCTTACACTTCCATGTGGTTTCAACACAACCTAGCTTCAGCAGAGGTGGTGTTGCACTCTGATCTGCCTCAGCAGAGCTGTTTGCAAACTCTGCTGTGATCAATAGTGCTGTTTATTTCTGTGGGATCTACTCATGTTATTTGCAATACTTGTTTAGCTTAGGGGGGAGGTAAGTCTTGAGTACCTCAGGAGCCTAGGTGTCACCCAAGGACACACTGGAATTAGCTCATTGTGCTCCTTCAGATATTTGGTCCTAAACTATAACTTGCACAATAGGACTTTGGACAAATTCACAGTGGCCTTAGCCTCCACTTGAGGCACATGGCTGTTCTACGGAACAAGAGATGGCTGTGCACACTATTAAAGCTAATGCACACCTGAGCTCCATTAAATTGTGCTGCTGAAAAACAGGCCTTTACCATATGGCTTTAGGAAGCTGGTTCTATCAGAAGTCAGTTGGCATCTATGTCACACACCTGCTTTGGTGGCTTAGCATAAGCTGTGCCTCTGTCCCTCCACAGTGCCCTCGGCAAACAGCAGTCAAAGCTGTACTCTGGTTCTGCTTGCTCCAAACCAAATCTGTAATCACAGCTGAGACACAGTCTTCTCAAAGAGCACTTACCATTTAAGACTTCTGTTTATACTGAATGCTTAAGTAGGTTGCCTAAGGAGGGACAAATGATTGTGACCTTTGCCTGTGCAGAAGGACAAAGTGTGGCAGCTGTGTTTGTGTGAACTGCAGGTTGGCAGAGCAACAGCACCAACCACCCCTCTGTTTTCCCTCTGCAGGAGTTTCTACCAACACCTGGTATACCCTGAGGGCTGGTTCTTCACCCCCTCCTTGTCCCAGATTCCCCTGCTCTCCCTTAGGGCCACGCATCTGCAGTTACTTTGGTTATGCAATACACAGCATGGAGTGGCAGCACACCCGCTTGAACCCTCAGAAGCACACAGTTGACAGGAACTTGTTATTTTCTTTGAAGACAGTAAGTTCAATAAAGTTGTAGTAATCTAACACTACTGCCTCCTGCAGGATCAATAACTCAGGTTTACATTGCCAGCCTCGCTGTAGTAACATTTGTACTATTTAAAAATACATTTTCTCAGCAGCAGAAAGGGTTATTGTTTTTCTTCCTGTCAAACTGTGGCCTTCAGCAAGTGTGGCTAGCAAACAGCTTTCTACACTCCTTGTGGTATTGGGTAAGGGTAACTGAAAAGGTATGATTCAGTTTTTAAGACAATCACTAGCTGCCTTTAGGAGCCGTCTTTTAACCTTCAGTTAGTGTTTTATAGACACTAACTTCAGCAATAAACAGCTAAGAAAATTATCACAGTTAATCCAAGTAGTTTTGACAATACATGGAGAGTGTTTGACCAAAACTTACCAGGTCTCTTAGTGAGGCTTGAGGAATATTCCTAACATGCTGACAGGTGAGGCTGGCATTGATTTAAGTATTCTTTCCCTCATGGTCTCTTGTTGTTTAGTGATTTATGAAAGTTTTCTCAAAAGTGTTAATGGCTGGATTTCAAGCTTTTCCTGCCTTGCTGTTTGTTCCCACACACTCAAGGCCAGGTGGGACAGGACTCTGAGCAACCTGATCTAGCTGAAGATATCCCTGCTCATTGCAAGTGGAGGTGAACTAGCTGAGCTTTAAAGGTTCCTTCCAACCCAAACTGTTCTAGGATTTTACATTTCAGTAAAATAGTCCTTACTATGAAGAAGAATAAGGAAAGGTGCTGGCTTCATCTCCCACAGTGTTACCTTCTTGTGAGCATCCATAAAACAAGCTACAGCCAGGAAAGCCTAAAGATAACCATAGCGCATGCCAAAATAAATCCCATACAGACACCCCAAGAAATAGTTGTGTTTCCTCCATCCCTCACAGGGAGTACAATGATGAAATGTGCAGTACACATTCACAACTTCTGTGGTTGAAAAATAATTCCAGAATAAAGGCACTTTATTAGCAGTGTTTCAAGTGAAACATGACTTAATACTTGCCCAGGTCTGTGTGGGAGAGGTACAGCTGTGGCTCCGTACTAAAAGCCGGTGTGTGCTTTCTGTACCCACCTCGTGTTCTGTGCTTTGCTTCTGTTTAAGGAGGTCAGTTCACATGGGCTGTGCCTCCTCAGACTTCTCTTTATGGAGCTCACAAGGTTCCTTCATCTGCTTTGTCTCTTGCTTTGTCTGAAGTTTGTCTAGTTTCTTCTGGTACTGCTGCACCGTTACAATAAAACATATTTATAATAGTGTGTAAAAGTGAAATCTAACTAAAAGACTGTTTATCTCATAAGTGTAAATACAAGTTGGATGTAGCTAAGGAGAGATCTATCTTCATGTATAGTTTGGTTCCACAAGCATTTGAGAAAGTTTTACATAATTGGCATTGAGACAAACAGTACCTCTTCCTTCCAGATACTCAAAATTGTTTAGAACATCCTTTCAGAACACTTTTGCCAGCAGTATTAATTTTCCAGTCCATAATGACTGGGTTTAATTAAATGCAAGTTTCTGTTACTTAGTGATTAAAAGCAATTTAGAAAGCAGTTTAAAAGTCATCAGCATTCAGACTGCATTTTTCCTTTTTATTTGT
The DNA here is from genome assembly GCA_013400055.1 of Nycticryphes semicollaris. Lineage (NCBI taxonomy): Eukaryota > Metazoa > Chordata > Aves > Charadriiformes > Rostratulidae > Nycticryphes > Nycticryphes semicollaris. The sequence continues at coordinate 1,216,405 of VXBJ01001130.1, read as the reverse complement.
ATGAAAGCGAAAGATTCATACCTCCTGGGCTGAGAAACAAAACTACTCCACAATTCTAGGAGCAGTAGGGGTCAGAAGGAAATTAATAAGAATGCCTTGATGTTGTCAATTTTTAAGACAACTCTTAAAAAAACCCTAGAGCCCTCCTCTGTGTCAAGGACATTTACAAATAAATGTACCAGCAATAGGATGCTGAGTATTTCAGACACGGTTTTGGCAAAGAGTAACACAGAGGGAATCTGGGTACTGGATCTCTGTTTTGGTTCAGGGCTGAGGGCTCAGTGTCCTGGGACATGATAAATATTTTTTGTAGGAAGGGACAGGAGTCATTTGCTGCAAGAAGAAAAAAATATCAACAGGGTTACAAGATATAAAAAGGCCAATAAAGAACAAGGAAAGATAAAATGGAAGGATTTTTACCCCAAGATGATGCAACAACACTACGTACCTACGTTGTTCACACAGCAAACAGTCAGCTATCACAGCAAAACCAGTGATGAGGTATCACAAAGAATGAGAAACAAGATGGAGTTAAGGGAGCCAATTCTCTCCCTTCTACACCTTCTGACTATGCCAGGCTAACATAACTAAAATGGGGATTTCATTTATACTTCTGCAAACTTGGCCTGGGACTTGTATTTAAGCAGCGCTGCCAAGTACTATTGCCAAGTAAAACATGCTGTACTTCTCTGAGTTAGTGAAAATTTCTTGGTATTTGTCTCACCTTTATCTTCTCACTAGGGCCCAGCACCTCTCTAGTGACGTGGACCTGCAACATACTGTAATTTAATATTTGATTTGTGATAAAACTGCCTTACCTTTAAAATTAGGCAATTCCACAACACTTGTTTCTTAGTGGCTGATTGCAATGGTCTGAACTGATTACAGAACACAAATACAAATACAAATTACAGAACACAAATACGTGCAAGTGTGGGCTGAAAGCAAACAAACAGTGGTAGTTACCTGTGATACCGTAAGGAACAAGGCTGGAGGCAACAACACTTGTTTGTTTTCTACTCAGCAAGTCACCTGGCTAAAAAATATTTTTCAGCCTTCTTTTGCTGTAGCACATAACCTCTATCCACTTCTAAATACACCTATAACTAGATACTCTCTTGATTTATGACAAAGCTTTGCATCCTGCTTCCCTTGCTGGGCTGGAAGCAGTGTGTCAAAAACAATTAAAAACTCAGACCATTTGCAATGTAAGTTCAATAAAAAGTGTATGATATTATTACAGTGATTTTTACTATAAGCTGTTCAGTGGGACACGTTTGGTGAGAATGAGTAAACGTTATCTTTAACCTCAGAATTTTTATTAACAAGTTCAGAAGAAGAACAAAGGTCACACTGATTTCAGTAAAACAGAAATCAATCACCTTCAAATAGATGACCTGCTAGGAATATAAACTCCCAGAAAATTCCGAATACCTTAAAGAACTTGAGATACTGAGTTCTCCATCCTCCAGGGATTAGCATGAACCCATTTCTTTTCTATTATAGTAATGCTGCCTGTTAAAAAGCCATCATTATCAGCGAACGTGGCTTCTTGGACAACTGGACAACCTCACCGGTAACTAGTTGTAACGGTGCACCTTGTAAATGCTCCCTAAAGAAAACCCCAAGAAACCACACTGGGCTTCACTTGTCACTGTTTGCTTCCATATACAAGGCTGAATGTCAGAGTACAGAGCAATGCATCCAAGGAGAAGAGCTAGCAACACACACACTTGAGCGTGTCAGCATTGTACTTGCAACAGTTCCCATCCACAGGTGATACAGCTCAAATGTCAGAAGGAGAAAAAGTCCATCAAGCTGTACATGGTACAAGCCACGTCTCTGACCATCCATAGAAAAAGCTGTACAAAAAAAAACCAACCAAAAAAAAAAGCTGTTTCCCCAGCACTGCATCACACAATGGTTTAAACAGAGCATCAGTTCCACTTCCCGCAGACCTCGTCATACAACTGCGTAGGTGTACAACAGCTTTTGAGCCATTCTGATATTTCCACTGCTCTGATAAATAAGCGACAAGTTAAAGGCAGTATCTCTTCTTAAGTCTGTCTGATCAGTTTCTATTCCCTGAAAAAATAATGAATAAAAAATATTATGCAAAAATAGTATAAAACATGAGTAGCAATTACAGTGGAATCAAATCACACGTTCACGGTTTATACTGCCTTTCAGATGTATAGAAACGGAAGTTGTAGTATTCCTCCTGCCCTCCCTCTTTAATGAGTTTCCACATTAATCACCAGGGAGTTACTTAATGACACACTCAAAACATTAGCTGTTTTCTGGGCACTTGTAATTTTTCTACCAGCCCACGCCAGAGCTACAAAAAAACTTTCTCTCAAACCAGGCTTGTACAAGTGTGACACATCAATTAGGCTGAGCTAATACAGATCAATTAGAGCAAAACTACGACCCAGATGCCTTTCAGCTTTCTTCATACGGGTTCATGTTGCTCCAGCATGTTGTCCTATAGCCTGGGGGAGTGTATAGAACTGCCAGTTAGAATTTAATGCTTGCAATCCATATAAAGTTCAGCTGCTTTTTCAGGTAAAGTTGTTTAGCAACCTTTTTTTGCTGCTACTTCAGCCTATTAGTAAATCCTTCAAAATTCATAAACCTTTGAAATTAACACACTTAAATAGATTACCAGGTGACAATCAGATTTGGGCTTCCAATGACGAGGAATTACAATATCAATTAAAAGAAAGTCAACGACACAGATTTTATGAACCTATTTTAACTATGGCTCAGAAATTATTAACATTGACCTGACTTACTGACCTGAGAAATTATTAACATTGACTCTGTACATAACTTAGAAAGATGCAGTACCTCTAAGGTCAGAGGAGGAAGTTCAAGTACTTTTTGGTAATAGTGGATTGCCAGGTGCAGTAATCCCAGCTGGTGCAGGCCACGGCCAAGGTTGTAGAAGGACTCTTGACATGGTCCACGCAGGTCCAAGTACCGGTGAAGGAAAGAGAATCCCTGCACAAATATTACACACACCCTTTAAGAAGACACTACTTTACTCTGCTCTGGTGAGACCTCAGCTGGAGTCCTGTGTGCAGGTCTGGAGCCCTCAATATAGGAAGGACACGGACCTGATGGAGCGGGTCCAGAGGAGGGCCACAAAAATGATCAGGGGGTTGGAACACCTTTGCTCTGAGGACAGGCTGAGGGAGCTGGGGTTGTTCAGCCGGGAGAAGAGGAGGCTCCGGGGAGACCTGAAAGGGGCCTACAGGAAGGCTGGGGAGAGTCTATTTACAGAGGCCTGCAGTGACAGGATGAGGGGCAATGGCTTCAAGCTGGAGAAGAGCAGATTTAGACTGGGTATTAGGAACAGGTTCCTTACTATACGGGTGGTGGAACACTGGAACAGGTTGCCCAGGGAGGTTGTTGAGGCCACCTGGCCTGGAGAGGATCGACAAGATCGACAAGGCCCTGGGCAGCCTGGTCTAGATGGGGGTGTCCCTGCTGACTGCGGGGGGGTCGGACTAAATGACCTTTGGAGGTCCCTTCCGGCCTGGACCATTCTATGATTCTATGATAAGATGGCAGCAAAATACGCTGGAGAACAGGTGTTTGAATGTATCTATTGAAAGTTTTGCTCTCTGCTTCCCCACAAAACCACATGGAAGCTGAAGGCAAAAAATAAGTCACATTGAATTGTTGAGACCACAAGAAGTGTGCTCTGTCAGTCTCGCTGCCGTTGATAACAATGGGTAGAGCTTTTTAATAAATTGAAAGCACAGTTATGTATCAGACACAGATAAGAGTTGTTCATGTTCAGAAGAGCTGACCACCTTAAAAAACATGCAGCCAAAAGACAGACTGGAGCAACAGCTTATTTTTCTTCAAAAATAAAATCTTTAAAAGGTAACACTTCCTATTATTTTTTTTTTAAAGGAGGAAAAAACCCAACAGCCAAGGCCTTCATTCTCTTTCCTTCACTCTTTGCCTGGGATGGTCCAATGGTCCAATACTACAACTTTTCAGAATTTTATAAAATTCTGAATTCCAAGTAGTATATATCAAAGTAGCACTTGTGGAATGCAATCATATTCTTTTCTTGATTTTGTGCTCCATAGAAATGTTTTCCCCAATACCAGTTATCAGGAAAATTCCCAGTATATCATTTTATAAAGTGGCCCAAAATAAACAACACTGAATAAGGGTATGAAAAATCCATATATCCTAAGCAGTAGGTGAGAGTTCACGTCCCTGCTTCAGGCCAGCAGATGTTGTACTGCCAAGTCTCCAGCAGAATTTGAAAGGAAACTCATACCCAGCAATTTCAGTGCTACGTTTTAACAAATTTAAAGTCAAAGCACTCTGTATTATACTTTCTATCTTGCTTTTAGTTTAAAATTAACATATATGCTTATGTACCTAAGCTACACAACTAGCAGAACTCCAGGTGTACGTAATTTCATCACCAACCTTAGTGGAACAAACTAGTCTCATTTATAGACTGACATGCTGTAAAGCAAGGAAAGCGATTTTTCCTCATCTGGAGGATGCCATAACCTACCAGCTTGGAGTGTTACTGACTCTTTATGACTCAAGGTTTGTATGATGCTATAAAGATGAATGGCATTAGACCAGAGCTGTCTCCCACACAGAGCACAGGGAAAGCCAAAGAAGCATACAGTACTATTTCACATTAAAGTGCAGTTTTTCAGTTGACACTGAAGGAGCCCTGTTGGAAATGGGAGGGACAGAGAGAAGAGGCGAATTCAGAAGGGAGAAATAGAGGACACAACTTTTGTATCCTCTCCTGTGCATTTCATTTTGTTACCACATTGGAACGTGATGATTCTGTTGTAAATAAAGGACTTTCTTTTTAGGGACCACATTGGTAATCAGAGAAGACAGGTCCTTCAACATGAGGAATTAGTTCAGGCACAAGCAGCTGAGGATCATAATTTAGGTCACCGACATGTCATTGCAGCTGAGTTATGAAACAACTACAATAGGAACAAGAGAGGATGTAAAACCACCAAGTATAGTAAGCAAGAAATGAGAAGAGAGAAAGCAGGGAACTGTATGGCCAGAGGGTAACATAAATAGGACATTGTTGAAGTGCGTTATAAGAGGAGAACACAGCAGCCCATAAAAGAAAGGCAGGCTGGTTACAGAAAGAAGTGGAGAAAGATACTAAAATCAGGCCAAAGTTTGCAAGTTCAAAATGTCTTAAGTTGGATACTGACATGATGTCAGCTATAGTTTTTGTCAAAAAGAGGACAACCTACAGTTTTTTAGCAATTTCAGAAGTCATGAGAGCTTGGGATCTTCACCATATTCTACTGACCTCAAGCTCATCGGCCACAGGAATTAAAAGGCAGAGGAAATTACTTTCAAGATTCTGTTTGGGAATAATCAGCCTGTGGTTTGTAACTGGATCTGGCAGATGAAAGAAAAATGTGAATAATGAAGCTGAAAAACTGAGGGTAGCCTAAACTGGAGTTCACAAGATCTTTACAGAGCTGTAAGAGGTACCTAAAAGGGAGAAGAGAAAAGGAAGATAAGGGAACAAAACCCACTTTATAAGTCTGTAAAATCTGCTTGAACAATGCAGTTTATGAGACATGTCCATGAAGGGCACGTGGCGTAGATTCTACTCTATGGCACTTCAGAGCAGACCATCGTGAGAAGAAAAATTTGGAAGAAGATCCAGACTACAGCCATCAAGAATGAAATTCGTAATATTTTCACCAACAGCTGGCAGCTGCTGACATCTATATGAGTAACCATTGCGTACACAGCAGAACAAGCTACATTTAACTAAAAGGAGTGGAGATTCAGGTGGGTATAACTACAGCTCAAAAGCATATTCATCTGGGTGCGTGTTTCACCACTTGCCTCTTTTGAAATGCCATCTTAATTACAAAAAGTTACTTAAACAGAGTATGTTGTAGCCATAACTGTCTGCAAGATGCTAAGCCAGGAAACACTAAAGGTAAAAATAATCACATTAACTCACCTGTACTAGAAGAGCATGCCTTTTCAACACGTACTTCTGAGAAGCCATGTGGATGAAAGTCAAGCCAATACAAAGACTGTACAGAGGTTCATCTGGATTTGTACGAAAGGCTTGCACATACTGTCCTAAAAGCAAATCATTGGATCAAGATGTTTGTTGTGAAAAGCATTCCTTAAAAGTTTAAGGACAAAAAGAAAATCTCCAAATTAGAACTGTGAACTAAGAAAACAAATAGTTAATATACCCACTTCAAAATACACAGGAAAAAAGATGAAAGTAAGTTTGATATTTTCAGCACTGCTTGGATTCTGAAGGAAGAACGCAGACCGTGATGTAAAAATGTCAGCAGAAAACAGACAGAGAGAGCAAACATGGTCCTTGCTGGGTTTGTAGCCTGGAGGCCACACATCTTAAGTGTGACATTTGGAGGGCTTTACTGAAAGTTGTAAGCTTACTTCAAAGGCCTGCTTAAAATGTCCAACCAACTTTATTTGCTGTTTAAATTGGTCTGTTTCTGTCCTTCTTATTCTTTATTATCATTAGCCTTCAATTATCTTTGCAAGTTAATTCTATTTGCAACGTCTGCTAAACTTGAGATGTGCCAGCTTAATGGTTTTTTAGCAAAACTCTGTAGCGATGCTTTGATTTGTGTACAAAATAATCAAAGCATCAGACTGTGAAGCCACCTACAATTTTCTGATGTGCGACAAAAATGGCTTTCATAAATATTTCTCAGAACAGAACGTTCATTTGTTATATTTGTTAATACAAGAACATTAACGTTATTACCAAGAGCATGCTTGAAACTGCCAGACACAAACGCGTTGTGCCCGTTTAGGACACACAATGCGTGATTATCAGGATTTTTCAGCATCAAGCGTAGGCAAAAGCGATGGTGACGGACGTCCTGAGATTGCATAGTAACTTGATTGAAGATGTTCCATAGCTGAGGTTTGTTGACGTTTTCCATTACCATGATTCTATAGAACGAAAAGTTCACAAGAAATTAGTAAATTTAATGAAATGCAATAAAAACCCCCAACAGTTTAGGGAAAAAAAACAAAGGAGAGACACTCAAAGAGCAGGTCAGTGACTGTGGCAAAGTTAAGAGTGAAAGACAGAGCTAATGGTTCTGGCCAAATCAGCCAGCCTACTGCACTATGTGTTTTTTAGAATCAGAGCTATCAGAAAGCTCCTTTAAGTTTCAGTAGAGTTACCCGTTTTAGCAAAAGCTGAAAAGCATCAGCCTGTTTCCTTTAGCAGTGTTTTCAGCAGCGTGACTACAGCCTCAGTGGAAGCAATTACAGCAGAGATTGCTCTACCTTCTCAGTACCCCACCTGATATAGTTGTATGCTTTTCTGAAGTTCTTGTCCAGAATTGCAGCAGAGAGTCCAAAGTATTCCAGCTCCTTGCGCTTTTGTCTATCATCATAAAATGAGTAATATTCCAATGAAGAGTCCACGAGTAACTCTGCCTCCTTGTACCGGGAGAGGTCACACAAGGAATAGATAGCCTTTAGGAGAAGGTTCCACCAGTCATCTTTCGTCAGAACACTCGTGAGAACAGCAAAAATTGCTAAAAATATTGAAACCAATAAGCTGAGAAAATTAAGACATGAAAGCTAAATTTTTTTCTAAAAAAAACAAAAAAGTGCATATGTCTAATGATCTTTTCAAAAACATCTCATAAAATATTTACTTCGTTTTTACTTTGTTCAGTTTAAGTGCAGTTTGTAAAACATCAGCAGAAAACCAGTGAAAACTTGGGAACGGATGTCAAGAAATACATACATTTCAAGTTGTAAACATACTACATGAATACATTAAAATTCCTCTTCCTAATAACCAAATGGTGCTGAAGCATTTGTAGTTTGGCTCAACTGAGCCTGGGCCAGTTAAAAAAACCCCAGCCCATCACTTTCAAAACATGCATTTCTATTATTTTCTAGATTTGCATGTATTATATTTGCACTGAGGAGAACGTTGAACCATATGATCTCCAGAGATCTTTCTCAAATGAATTGTTCCGTAATCTTACTATTTTTCTCTGGATGGGGATTGTTCCCTCAAGTGACACTATCTGCATTTTTGCCCTAGATATAAAGCACTGTTAACATGAACTGCATGGATTTAACATGCATAATAATGTTTATTTCATTGCTCAGAACTAAGAAGTTCATCTTGTCGCTTTGTTTTTAATAAACATTTCTTACCTTTTGCATCGCAATTTGCTGTCTCTTGGTCGTCGTTGTCAGAAATTTTATCCCTTGACACCTTAATAAGATAGAGGTGTCTCTCTCCAGATTTGGAACTGGAGATCAAACACACCTGAGCTCTGCTCATTGCTACCTAGAAACAAATTTAAGGGCAGCATTTCAGATTACATTAATACATCCTACAACAGAAGCAGTTTTAAGGCCAATCCATCTTGATCACGTTGCATCCGAAACAGTTTGCAACTTAGAAACGCCACATTAGAGCAAGAACACCAGAGAGAACATTCCCAAGAGGAATATTTTCTCTGCATTGCAATATGCTCCAGTGCAAACTGGGCTATGCAAAAGGAAGACACGAACACTTTAAATGACTTAAAAGACTTTTCCTGGGATTGGAACATCCCTCAAATTTATTGAAACCAAAACTTATTTGCACAGTGGCATAACAAGAACAATGCCTTTCTGTATCAGTTTGAGGAATATGTGGATAGTCAGCCATCCAACCAAGGTAATGCAGTAGTAATGGCTCTGACCAGGTGGATAAAACTTTAGTCTAAACCAAAAACAATTAACACAAGGCTAACATTACTGTATTTACTAACTAAACAGATTCCAGCTCTCTTCCTCAGGTTGTTTGTGGCTTGGCTTAACTCAGCTCATAGCTCTCCAGTTTCTTAAAGTGTAGCTGTAAAGATTGGCTTACCTTCAACAGCATTGCCAGCATTGTAAGTAAAGTGTCTATGTAGCCATACATTTTGCCTTGGGAATACAACAGCGTCGAACGATGGAGGAGTAACTTTAATTCCTAGATAATATTGAACATTATTATTCAACCAAGTTCATAAGACAAACGATTTTGACTCAGTACAGTACTAATAGGATTGGAAAAGCTGATAGAAAGCTGTAAGAATCTTAGCAGCAGCAGCGGGTAAGATCTCCCTAAACTGCCCTGCAGTAATTACTGCTTCAAATTCTCAAATTTCAGAGAAATTCAACATAACTCTTACCTATAGTGAAAGTGCTCTGGGGGGGGGACATACAGAACCTTTGCTTACATCATCAGCTTACATCACCAAACCACGTAGCTTGTGGTCAACTTGATGAAAAGTGATTGCAATCGTGACTTAGAACCAAGATTGGCATCAAAGTGATCGGCAACAAAGAGGTTGTACATCACACAGGATTAATCAGGTGGGAGAGAGGAAATACTGATGAAATGGTCAGGGAGAAAGAGCCATGAGGATCCATCCCTGATACTCTGTGATGAACCAATCGCTGTACTCTAAAAGCTCACCACACTGTAAATAAGTAAGTCTCAATCCCTGGCCCTATAGAGCTGACATCTTTGACCACTACCATAGTTTAGCAGAATAACCTGTCCTAAAGTGGAAGCACAGAACACTTTACTCACCTGCTGGGCAGCGTTAGCATCCTGAGCCAGTGTATCTGGATCATACATTGGTTCCAGAGCCTCCAGAGCTTTCTCAGGTCGGCCCAGCTGCTGTTGAAGTGTTGAAAGTGAGATTCTGGCATCCAGATGCAATGGAGCAAGATCAACAACTTTGGCGTAGCTCTCTGCAGCACGCTCCATGTGTCCCAAAGCCTTCAGGCACTCTAGAAATACCATAAAGAACACAATACACTTAAATTGCAGAAAAAAATAAAAAAGGATTTCAAAGCTTGCAAAATAGTTAACGTACTTTTCAGACACTTTTTCAGTTAAAACCACCCAAAACATGCATTATTAAAGAGAAAATATTCAGAAATATGTACTGATGCATCTGCAGTTTCACTTAAAGCATCATCAGTTGACACAGGATGGAATGCAGAATAGATGCTGTTACACTTACATGAAAATAAAGTATTTTTAGCCAAAGTAAATTTCAGTCTAGATGAAGAACAAGAAAATGCCCCAAGACAGGGTTGTCAGAATAAACTCCAATTACAGTTCTGCAAATACCAATTATCATTCAACATGTGAATCTAAATTTCCAGTGATGTGAGATAAATGTCCCTGGAGACGCTCAGCACTGCATTATCATCTCTCAGCATCAGACGCCCAGCAGCCCCGCTTCCTCTCACCCGCGTGCCGAAGCCAGACAACAGCCAAGTTGTAGCGTTCTGAACAGACAAGGGAGCTCAAGAGAGGCAGTGCTGAGTTGTATTCTCCAACATCCAGAAATGCCTCTGCGACGTCCAAATACAAGTCACCCATTTCTTCTGGATTTTGTTCCACCAGAGTGGTCAAAAGAGGCTGTAAAACAACCACACAAAACACTAAAAGCACAAATAACCAACGAGAATATTTCTTTAAGATACAGTTATTTGGAAGCTTAAATTTTATGCTACAATTTTTAGTCTATTTGCATTCTGAACTACACTGCCTCTATTTAAATGCTTGTTTAAAAGTGAAAAGCAAGAACCTGAATTTCAGAATTCCTGAAGAAGCCATATTTTTTTATTCTGGACATTTCACATCCAATGGGTGAAAGTGCCCATCAGTGAGGAGTGCTCTTTAGGAAGAACAGAGTTAGGGCATCAAAAGAAAGCAAAGATGTGTTCCTTAGTGTTCAACGACTTTGCAGTGTGGTCCCCAGCCTGTCACAGCCCACAGGATGTGATTTACTGTGCTTTAGCAATACTTCCACTGAAGACAATTCATAAGGACAAAAGTAGTATTTCTGCTATTACAGGTTTGCTAGGCTTCTCTTTTGGAGTGGCAGCGAAACCAAAAGAATCTCCACAGCTCTCTTAACAACCTCAGCCATATGAAGACAGGAAAAATTACTTGCTTTGGCAATTCATTAGAATATCCTCAAACTTCTGAGTTGGTGTCTACTTACGTTGAGCGGCTCTAGGATGTTCAAGTGAACCAAGCACACCATCAGCTTGACCGTGATGTCTATGGGAACACCCTCAGGTATGCAGCAGCTGACCTTCTCCACAGCTACCAGAAGATAAAGAATTTATTTCTGAACCCATGGGCTTTAACAAGCACTTCACAAGCTCCACATCCTCTCCAGGTCATGTTCAGCTCCAATGAAGAAGGTATATTCTCATTGACTAGCAAATGTTGGTGTAGGCCTGCCCTCTCCCTTCCTTCTGTGTATTTGCCAGTAGTCAGAACAACTTGTTCCTATTATGTCTGATCCCAGTAATTTCATCTGAAGTATCAAGTGCTGTCACTCTGCATCGACTTCAACAGCAGCATCCTGTAGGATGTGCTTAGAGTCTTTGCCCTCTTAAAGATGTGCTTGCTTCAGAAAGCTTTGCTTTAGCAATTTAAACACCTGTAATCTCCTTTCCTTGCTTTCTGCAGGAAATAGCCCGTATGAAGCTTTTTGTCCTTACTAAGCAAAGTCCTGTGTAGCAGGGATCTGGCTGTATACATTGTTACACACAGGTAATACAGAATTTAACACAACACATAGAACACAATCCGATGATCCAGTGAACACATGAAAAAGTAGTTCCCCATGACAATCCTATCAAATTACAGGTCATACAGTGAAACTTTGTTATTGTATTTCCTTCACATGCAGTCATGACACCTCCTTAACTACCCTGTTTCAGTTCTCCTTCCCCTAATTCTTACATCAGACATTCAAAGGGTGATTTGTTATAAACTGAGAAAACTGATTTCCAACATAAAGCTTCCCTATTACTTCCTAGATTCACATCCAATTACTGCAAATCACAACACACAGATTAATTAATCATTCTCTGAACATCTTAATAGACAGCATGAGAGTGACTACCACTAAATCCCTACAAAATGAAAAATTTTCTTTTCAAAGTGGGTAAGCCCTGGGAGAACACTTTTGGTTTTGGTGGCTGGTTGGGTTAGAAGTTGTGAGTAAAGAAGAGAGTACACAAGAAAACTTTTCTGGATCAAGGCCTATTTCCCTGCTGTTAGAAGTCTTTCCCAATTTTTATATGATTGCAACCTGGTTCCTGAGTACGTGATCAGTTCATAGCCTTGTGTGAAATTCAAAAATCGAATGACTTACCTGCAGCACTGGATTCAGCAACTGCGTGACTTTGGTCTTCAGTCACAGCCTCCTGGCTTTTCTGAGTTTCAATCACTTCCCCTGTATCTTTTTAAAAAGATTAGCAGATTACACTGGTAGAACCAGCTAAGACAAAAGTTACCCAATTTTTAATCCATACTAGATCGGTAGCTTACTCTGAAAAACAGACTTCTAAATTTATTTAAGGACAACAGAGCAGGAATCATTCAAAAAAAGTTCTAGAGTTCTAGAGCAACAGAGGGCAGGGAACCAATCTCTTGGGTAGTTCAGAAGCTTTGTCTTACAAAATTACGCTCCCAGGTAACTTGGCAACACTGTGTTCTAATTCCTAGACTCATTATACTTTTGCTTCTTAATAATTATCTGTTAAAGGTCTTTATCAGGACAGTGGTTCATTGATTTACCTGGTCAATTAAAGCAAAAAGCCAACAGAAACATCTTCTACTACATTGGGTTTGGATCAGGTTGCTGAAACAATCAACCAGTTTAATCATAGAACAGGCTGTCTGCTTATGGACCTGGAATGCTGTGATCATTCTACGGCCCAAACAAACACTTCCAGACCTAAGCAATGACTTTCACAAAGCAGGTTTCTCGAAAACAACCTACTTTATTCAATTACAAGCTAATATCCCTAGATTTCTATACCCCAAACCATTTCAATGTTTAATAGCAGAAGTAGGATTGATGAAGAATATTATTCTCCGGTCAAAGGTTGATATTCTTGACTGCAGATGCCACTAAACTTATCTAAGCTTTTTTTCAGAAGCTATTCAGCTGGCAGAAATAACTGGCCTCATGTGAACACTCCTAGGAATGCTTAGAACTTTAAAAGGCCTCCAGTTGCTGGGAGAGCAGTCCTTGTCCTTAATGAGTCAGCAGGACGCATTGGACATCAGAGTAACTCCTTATAGAAAGCTGAGGTTGTGATACATAACTCATCATAAACACTGAAAAGTTTCAAAAGAGAAAGCCTGTCAACATGCATTAAAATATACCCATGAGCTGAAAAGGTAACAGAAAGAAAAATGTCATATTAGATGAACAGCAGGGTCATACTAACCGCTTGGCTGCTACTTACCTTTTTTCTCCTCAGATGCGCTTTTTTCTGATACTTTCTTTTCAAGTACAATCCCTGTAAAATCTGTAATAACCTAAAATAGACAAGTAACTTGGATCATTTTAGATTTAAAGGGTATATGGAGTAACCATCCCACATGGCAGTTGTTTTAGACATCACAAAAGTTATTAGAAGAAAAGCTGCATTCATTTAACATAGGGTTAGTTGATTAGTATTGAGTTTGATCATCTTCTGTCTTTGTCCACTGTTTTTTGATGACTTAGATGACCCAATCAGCATCTCTTTAGCAAATACAACAGTTACTTTCATCAGAAATAGAAAAGTTTTTAACCTTTATAGCTTCTCTTAATGCCTTTTGAAAGGCAGAAAAAAGTAGAAAAGCACCAGGTAAACAGATAAGCTCTCCACAGATCTTTCCCAGATGCTCCAAGGATTTATCAGCCTAATTCACTACAAGGAAACCAGATGGTTTGTCTCAGTTTAAAAAAAAAAATAAAAAAATTAATAACACTCCCAGCTACATACTGACTTTTTATAACAGTCCTAGTCATACACATCACAATCTCAATAAAACTAGTATAATTCAATAGAACAACCAATTAAAATATAAAAATCAAAGACACACTATTCAAGACATTCACTTGCAAATGGGGAGGTGCGAGGGTGAAATGCACAAGTGTAAAGGACTGTTTGTCTAAGACCCAATGCAGTTTGGTATTTTTGTTTATGAACTGTAAAGTAAATATTTAAGTCAGTACTGTTCAGAAACATGAGTGATAACCACAGAGTACATCATCCTTAGAGGAACATACCAGATGACTGTATTAAAAGCATTATTTTTAAAGGCTCAGTTTACCAGCTGAAATACAGATTCAGCTATTTAGAAACACGAATCACAGGAACAGACCTGAGGAGAGCCATCAAGAAGAAACAGGAATAGTTCTACAACTGAGTACTGAATTAATAAATCTGGCAGCTGAATACTGGGTACATAAAATGGACTGTTTGATTTTTAAAGTGGGAGAAAAATATAGAGAAGTGTCAGAAGGATTGTTTGCAGGCTAGTCATGCATTACACAAACAGAGAGACATCTAAATAAAATCTTAAGGAGAAAATAAAATAAAAAAAGAGGTAATTAAAATCAGCAATTAAATGTTCACAAGGAGAAAGTTCCAACTATCAGGGTCTCTTCAATCCACCTGGGAAAGTATAACAATGGCCAGACACTAGAGAGTACTTTCCTCTCAAAGCCAGACCATGTCAACTGGGAAACATGCCTCAAAAGTGAGGATTAAAACCAGGTAAGACATCTTCTCCAATTTCTGATGCCTTAGAGTAAAGATGTCATGTCTTTCTGAAACGTAGGCTTAATGCTTAATGCATAAATTATTACTTGTAACACATGTATGCCAGATAAAGCAACAAGAGTCTTCATTTGAACCATTAGACCACTGAGCATCACCCATTTAACCCTCAACTTAGAGAATGCCCTTTGCTGGTAGCACTCACAAAAGCAGATCATGGCCTTCTCTGGCTACTGAGCTTATGGCAACTGTAGAGAAGGAGAGGAAGGATCCCAAAATTTTAAACATGGAACACCATACAAGTCTATCAGCCCCCAACTTATTAAATCAAGCCATTACCTTAAATGCTAATTACCACAGAACTAATAGAAAGTAGTATCTGATCAGTTCTATCACTATAGAAACATGACCATATTTAAGGACTACAGGAATATCAACTGTCCATCCTGATTGGCAAAGAGGTGCTGAACACAGTATAAAAATGTATTTAATTCTCCATACCGCCAATGCTTTGTCATACTGTTTGGAAGAAATATATAGTTCAGCTGCAATATTAACATCTTCCATGGAGACAAGGCTCTGGTGTTTAGTAAAGGCTTCTTCTATTACCTCAATAGCAGAGGTCACATCGTTTGCTTCATAATAACTCCTACAAAACACAGATAGGAGACGCTAAATATTTAACATAAATGACAGTATGCACATTGAATATCAGTAAAATTGTTTTTGTCTTTATTGTTGTCTATGAGCAAATATTTTTATTAGCAATTGTGAGTTACAAAAGACAGTGAGAAAGAGGGCATTTTTTCTTTTGTACCAGCTGTTGACAATTTTTATGTATTTCAAATAATTACCATTCTTTTCTGCCCTGTATGTTAGGACATCACTGGGGTTTTCATTACAGTATCACCCACTTCAAGCCAAGTATCACTGATGTATTGCATTAACCTGGTTTCAGAAAAACCTTCAATAATAATAGTTAAAATACATTTCCTCGCATTTTCTTTTGTGCATTTCTCAACCATGAACATCAAAAGACTTAAACTGCTTTGCAACAGGCCAGTAACAGCTTTCTACAAGTTATGCACGATAAAACTGAGATGGGAAGTAGTTAAACAGCTTACTAAAAACCTGTAAGAGCTACACAACAATCCTGCTCTGTCTCAGGCAAGCTTCTAGGACTTCATCTGCTTTCATCAGCAGAAAAGGGGAGGAGACAGATTTTTACTTGCTCCACAAACAAATCACAAATGGCACATAAACTATATTCTGTTGCAAATGGTTTGTATTTTAGATTGAAGAGTTTGTTTCATTCAGATTTGCTGGCGAGAAGTTTCCAGGTCTCTAGTGGTATTACATAGATACAAAATGTATTGCATTTGTACATAACTATATACTATTGGCATCTTTCCAGTAATCAGTATTTGCATTTTATTCTCTTACTCTAAGATGATGCATGGATCGTACACAGCATAATTCCCACATCAGGCTTTGGAACCATCACAATAGTTGGGAAGTGCGAGTTTGTGTGTGGGTCACCTCCAGCATTCCTTGATTTCAGCTGCATACCCAGCTTGAATCAGCTACACAGCTTATTAATACCAGTTCTTGAGGAAACTCTGGAAAAACAAATCATTCTATTTTCAAGTCCAACTTACTTTGCCATGTCTCTAGCCAACTGCATAAACCGCTCTCCATCAGAGGGAGACAGGAGATTCAAAATACGCCTGTAGCCATCCATAGCCATCTTATGTTCCCCCAGTTGTTCATACAAGCTTGATCTCTCCCACAGGTAACGCACATTGGATGCGTCGTATTTGAGAGCTACAAGAAAAAGCATATTAGTAGCTTGTCTTAGGACAAGGTAACAACAGATTTCACATTCATCTACCTGAATAAATGTTAGCGGACACACACAAGCTATTTGTAAGAAAAGGACATCCCATATTAAAGATTATGAAATCTTTCACAAAATTCTGGACAAAGGTACCAGAGTCTTAGCAAACTGCAGCAACCTAATTAGAAAGCAGAAGAAAACAAAGTGATTGCCACTAACACCAAAAACTTATTTTAAAATATTAAAATGGTTGTTACGCTACCTTTTGTGTAGCAAAAAACAGCCTGTTTAATATTGTCCTGTTCCAGTGACATTTCTGCTAGTCTAACCCATTCCTCAGTGTCACTAGGATTTAAGTGAGCTGCAATCAGTTCAAACTGTAATGACTTCTCCATGTCACCCTGGTCTTCATAGATCATGGCAAGAGTGGAAAATGGCTCATGAGCAAGAGGAGCTGTGTAAAGACAAGAAGTAGGGTTAAGAAGTTTTGTTTTAAAACAACCTTACAATCCTGAAAACAAATAACTTGCCTTTCTGCAAAGAACAGATAGCAGAATTATATGAAACATCAACATCGCTGCATTTAAATTCAGAACAAACTTTCAGACAAGCTTCAAATTCCTTTTTACCAATTATTAAACAGCGTTACTGAATCCAACCACAACCAGTTATACCATTATTCTAACATTGCAAGTCATGCTGATGTTTATACCTTAGTTCTACAAAGACAATAAAAGCAAACTGGGTAAAGATAAGCGAAGGCCTAGGCCCCTGCAGAATGAGTGTGCTAGTTTCTTGTTAGAAGTGAAATAATAAAGGAAATGCACTACCTCTTCTTAATTCCACACTACTTGTACAGTGACATTCCTTGTACGGAATATTTCCATCATCAGTGAAGCCACACTGAATTTTCCTGACACTCATGGCAATTTCACCCCATTGTTAAAGCCAAAAGGTTTTCTCACTCTAACTCACCTTGTCGAATGATTTCCATGCACATTAGGATAGCCTCCTCACGTTCTCCTCGAGCAAATCTGATATTGGCCTCTCCCATCAGGCCCCTCAAGGCACGAGGAAGTTTGCTGCGAGGTCTTTTCTCCTACATGGAAAAGGAATATTACTTCTACTGAGGATTCAGGTGGGCCCAAATTCAGGAGACATCATTCACACTTGTGCTTAACACAATCTAGGAACAAGTTATTTAAGTACTAGCAATATTAAAACAGCTGACCAAAATATTTGCTATTTTTCATAACTGACAGAGTAACTCCGACATCAACACAAATACAAGCCAGTCACTGGAAAAAATCACTTCATTCTTTTTGAAAGTTTTCAAAGAGTGATGCCTGTACTCTTCTAAAAAACAAAGACAGGCAACACCAGGACAAACAGAAGTGTCCTACATAGCATTATTCTCAGGCAAGTTTTTCAGCAAGTAGCTAAAATATCACAAACTGGTGTTTACACACTGTGCTTCAGGAGATACAGGGAAGTTTAAATACTTGCTTTCATCATTTTCTTGGTCTCTCGATTAAGTACCATCTCCAACACAAAAACATCTCCAGCTGTGGGTTGCTCAGTAGTTTCTTCTTCCTCTTCATCCTCCTCCTCTTCATTTTCCCCAAGCATGGATGCAAAGACTCGATGGACAGATTTACTGACGCCATCTGAAGTTTCTCCTGGTTGAGAAAGAAGAAAAAAGGTTTATGATACAATCAAGAGTACACGATGCTCCACAGGACAAGTGCAGAGAAAACAGAAACCTTCATAATTATCAGTCCACTTGAAACAGTTATTCTACAAGAAAAAGGCCTGCAGAAATGCAGAAAAACTACTAACAATCTCTTTGGTTTTAAAACTCTGCGTTATTCATCACCAATGCTTAGTATCCCCCAGCTTCTAACATTTTTTGGATATTTGAAGTGAAAGCTTGGAGGAAGGCACAGAACAAAGCAAGAGTTTACTCAACCTTTTTCTCAATCCATACAAGAAAAGCACGTTACAGCAATTTTCGAGCATTGAACTGCTTGGATGGAATAAAGCTTTTCAGCTGAAGAGGCTAAGTGAGCAGACAATTATACTAGACAGTAATGCAGCAACCAATTTTTAGAGGTATTTTAAAAGAAGATCTTGTAACCATTCTACCCATGACAGTAAGTACCTCTTCACATATGTAAATGCAAAATCCAGGTTACTCACATTTCATTGGAAAAAGAAATAAGAAAATTCTTTAAAAGAAATAAGAATATGATGCTATATCTCAAAAATAAATAAGCTTAAAGCATACCATTTTTTTAATTTTCACATTTTCTAATTATAACTTTTCATTGCTAAGTTAATCCAGGGTTATAACCACGCACAATCCTGTATCTGTGCAAAATATCAAAATATGTAGTGTTGAAAGGTTTCAGCTGGGGGACTGGGCATCTAAGATTTGGTAAAAGAATAACCACAGTATCAAGTTGCAACTGAAAAATAAATCTATCCTATATTGCATATATTCAAGAGGCAATTGGGTACTACACCTGAGCTTATGTTTGTTTTGGGTTTTTTCTGACTGGGGTATATTTGGTTACTTTTATTCTGACTTGGATATTAATCATCTAAAAATCAGGAATTTTCTTCTTCCCATCAGAAAAACCCCTAATTACTAATTTAATTTCCCTTTCATTCCAGTATCTTTGGCTCCAGGCATCATCTGAAGGTTGGAGCAGGTTAGCTCTCAAGATTCGTGTATCAAAAGGGTTTTTAACAATGACCTTTTCTAGCATTTTTCTTCTGATTATCCTAAATTTGATTCTAACAGCAACTCTTTAAAGAGTGATAAATATTATCAATGCTTCCTTCATTCTGACTGCTCTGAGACTTGTTCTTTGTAGGAAGAACAGAAGTAACAAGACCACACAAATCTATCAGGGTATGTTTTTCCTTAGATAAAGTGCATGAAAAAAGATGTAACAGACTGGGTGGAATATAGAGCAGAGAGACCAGCTTGAAAGTGTTTCAGAGGCATGAGCGAAAAGAAAGGGTCAGTAAGGAACCACAGATACCTGGCTCCAACCACACTTCCAGTGTTCCTTTTCTGTTCTGCTAGGATGAAGCCTGGCCATACTTTTAAATTCACCACTTTTATTCATACTTTTAAATTCACCACTCACACACAATTTAGGTGAACCAATTTAAGCCCTATATTTTAGCAAGAAGAGTCTAAGAACCAACACAAAAAGACAGAAAAAAGCTCTTTACTATCTCAGAGTATTGGCAATCCCACAAGAATATGCCCTGACCAGTGCACGGAGTACAACTTCTGAAGAGATGTTTAAAACAAGATGGTAGCACTCTAAATCTCAAGCTCAAATCCAGAATCTGAGGCATGGGATCAACAAGCACTGGCACAAACTAGAGAGAGAAATGCTGCTTCTACCACTTCCTCCATGTCCCTTCACTATGCAGGAACACCAAGGAAGTTAAGTTTACTTTGCTAAGGCATCTAAGGAGATATTGCTACAGCAGTAACTGCACAAAGAAAGCCAGCCAGGGAATCCATAGCTAGGAATATTCAGCAGAAAATAAAGAGAGAAATAAACATAGGCACTCTAAACAGACCAAAGGATAACTGAGCAGGAGAAAAAACATAGAGGAAAACAAGAAAATCCTTTTTTTTAGCCATTTTATTTCACTCTGAATGACAATGGAAGGTGGCAAGACTGACACAGTAGAATCAAATATTCTGAAACATTCAAGTCTCAGCAAAAGAGTAGCAAAGAGATGAACAGGAAAAAAGATGAAACAAAATGGAGAGAAGACTTTTTGAAATAAGTTAACAACTTCAAATTATTTGTAACTTTAGAGAGAGAAAACAATTGAGACCACAAAGTTAAGAAGGGAGGAGGGGAAAAATGGAGGATTTCCTAAAAAAGATGACCAATCAGCCCGATCTAGTTCCTTAAGACACTGAACAAAGACAAAACCCTGGCTATGACTTGGAACATCCTACAAAAGTTGTCAAAGATATACATTCAACACCCATGGGTTCAAAAGAAGCCACCAGGCATTTATTACAAGTCAGCTATCGAAGAGCAAATGCTCTCAGTGACCTCTTAAATATATTTTTCACTGGAATTATGATGTTAACACTTACCATCAGTTTCATCCTGACTTTGTGATTTCCCAGATGCTTTTCTGGATGAAGATGGAGCCTCTACATCTTCAGTGTTTTCCTCAGCAGACGCATTTTCACCATCCTGTGCACACCAACAATATTATTTACCACCTTTATAACGTGAGTCGTTTCTATCTCCCCTAATACTTACAATTAGCATTTAGACCACAGATTCCCAGCTTTCATGCAGCTAGTGAAAGAGGTAGAATAATCACTACATTTTTAAACGAACAAAACCCAGCACTACCTGCACTCAAGACATTTATATTGTTATAAATGTGAGGTGACTCAGACAGTGACTGTTCACATTACTTTTGACTGAAGAGACTAGTCTGTTGCTTATTTGCCATTACAGCGAGGTAAGATGACATGACTGACTGTATTAAAAAAAAAAAGTTACATGTGACGAAGTCTGCCTTTTTAAACACAAAATGAAATATCAAAATAGCACTTGTAAGTGCAATAAGGTCACCCTAGAATATTACTTGTCCTTCCGTGACAGCTGAGTTATATTCAATTTGTTGATTATAAGAAAATACAGAAATTTAGTTGCATTTTGACATAAAGATGGCAAAGTTCACTACAATACTCCAACGAAGCATACAGAATTTTTCCATCTGCTTACTTTTAGACACAAAGCTGTGTCTCCCTGTATTTATTGCTGCTAAGAAGCCACAATTACCAAAAGGAGTATCGCTTCCTTAGATCTCACACAGAAGATGGTGGGGGAGCAGCAGCAGTATATGTTAGGTGACTTTATATCAAAACCTGCTTCTGGTCATTGCTCCAGCCTAAAGAAGAAATTAATTATGGTGCTAAAGGTAACTGCCTAACCAGCTTTTGTCAAGCCCCGGGATACTAGAATTTGGGCTAGTATGAACCCAAATGCTGCATTCTGCACCTCTGAAAGGCGGACGTTCCCCTGAACGACTGGCTCTACCAACCCGCACCCAATCCCCCCTACGAATTAAAGTTAGCTCCTTGTAATTTTTGCACAGAAATTATCATTATATTATTACGTAGACAGCAGCCCACAGCCGAGCGCAGCAGCACTTCACGTAAACCTCTCCACACACACAAAAGAGAGGAAGCCCCGCTGCTCCTGAAGCGTCCAGATGCTGCCATGGAGAGCGGGAGCGGTTCGGGACGGAGCGGGCCGGGGCCGCAGGGTGCCAGGCAACCTCACCTTCTCCCGGCTCTTGCGCTCCTCTCGCCGCCGCTCGAACTCCTCGAAGGAGATCTTCCCCTCCAGGTAATCGATCAGCTCCGGGCTGAAGCCCGACATCACGGCGGTGCCACCCGGCAGCAGGAAAAGCCGGCGTAGGGGGGTGTCTTGTTCCGACCAGGACGCGGGTCCCTCCGCTATGGCGCCCGTCCCGCCCTGCGCCCTCACGCACGAGTTCCGCCCCGCCAAGGGCCCGGCCCGGCGCTGCCGCCGTGGAGGCGGGGAAAGAAGCGTTCCCCGCCGGGGAGCGAGCGGCCGGCGCGGTTTGGGCTGGTGAGGGTTTCCGGAGCCCGGGGAGCCGTGGCGGCAGGTGGAGCCCGCCGCCTCGGAGGGGCCAGCGGCCTAAGGGCAGGAGGCCAGAGGTGTTAGACCACCTTAAGGTCTGCACCATAAGGTGTTAGACCACCTTTTATTTCCTCGGAAATAAGTGTTATTTTTACACGAGAAGTGTTCCTTAATGTCATATACGCGTAGGGCTACCGTGCAGGTGATTGATTGATTGATTGGGGCACGGCCAGGAAGGGGTACGAAGGGCAGCGGGTGAGGCACAAGTCATAGGGCCCCTGGGGCGGGTGTCCCCCATTCCCTCCAGTCTCCCAAGAAACTTCTGATAAAGGGAGTACATGCAGGGAAGATAGGGATGGGGAGGGAAATCACCCCAAGCCAGTTTATGACATCTAATTCCAATAAATTGAAAGAGAACGTTTATTTACATGTAGCAGTAGTTAAAAGCACTCTGTTGCACTTATCATTTATTCACGTTTAAACAAACACGATTCTGTTCTGCCAGGCAAATTGTAATAGCCAAACATGACACATTTCTCAACAGTCAGCAAATGTGCCAATTACAGCATGGCATCAGATCCCACAGGTAAAAACTGTGACAGTGAGGAAAATTTTTTGTCAGGTAACAGTTAAAAAGTCAAAGCAGTAATATTTTGCTGAGAAGGTTACCACTTCACATGAAGTTCAAAAGTTAATACCTGAAAAAGAGGGGGAAAAAAAAATGATGAGAGACAAATATATAAATATTTATATCCAAGCCAAAAGCTGGTAACACTGGCTGAAATACACCCAGCAGACCTCTAGTTTCAGAAAAGAGGAAAACTACAGTGATCATCCAGAATTATGCAGGACATAGCGCTTCCCCCAGTCACTTCCTCACCATTGCTATAATTTAGAATAGAGCTACAGCATCCCTTCTAAAGTCTCTTTTAATTTATTTGTCATGCACAATACTCAGTGGAGTGCATTTTTTTCCTGACACAAATTCGGCAATAAGAAACTTGCTATTAAAATCTGAGAACAGTCTTTGTTATTATTACTGATCATAAGAATAGCAGAGCTGTGCTTTGGATTACAGAAAGAGATGTGCTTAAGCAGGCAGAGAGCAAGACAGAGCTAAAAATCCTAAACTGAATATCGATTACAAGTTAATCTCTAAGATACCGGGTATATCACCAAAGTGTTTAGATTCAAGTCTTACTGAAATCTTCACCTATTTGTAAAATGGGAGAAAATAATTATTTACCTTTGCTCAGAACTGCCAGTATTCACTGGCTCTCAAAATGAGGTATTAAAGGATTTGTTTGTTACAGAGTATGGTTATGTATATATAAAACAGCTGAAACATTCCTACTATAAATTGAGGCTGGTTTAATAAATAATGGAAGCTTGACCCACCCCAGTGTTATTTCATGTTTATGGAGAGATCTGAGTAAGTTTGCAATCGTTTTATTCAACCTTCAGTTTTAGTGGTAGGAATAAGGAAAACAGCATGGACAGGCAAAGATGTAAAAGACGATGCATGCTTTGTTAGTGTAGTAACATGTCTAAATTAACTTCCTTAATATACATATATCACAGGAAATCATTAGTCTCAATTTATAATTTTACTGATATCAAGTACTTAAATAAAACCTGCATTCTCTATTTTCATTTTTCAGAATTCTTCTCCACATGAATAAAAAAGGATAAAAAGACGAAGAAAAAAGCATGTTCTACATAGGTCTGCACAAGCACTATGTGTTATTTTACCAAAGTAGTGAATCCCTTATAAATCTCTGCCTCAACAGTTTCACACCAACTTCAGGGAAGAGTTAAGGTGCTACATTGTTTAATTTCTTCTGAAAAATAATTTGTTTTAATGCTTCAGACAGAAATGAGAATCACTAGAATCCAAATCTATCACTTGGTTACATGTAACAATGTTAAAGGAAAAGGCATCCTCTTTTACCTTGGTCAGCAGCATCTTTCAGCCTTTGAAATAATTTGGAAAAGAATTTCTCCTTTCTTCATAATCTGCGAATGCAGAAGCAATAGGATCCGAGTAGAACATGACAGGCCTTGGTCCTTCATTGTTCATAGTGAAAGTAGCTGGGAACTTTCTTAGATCAAGACCCCTGCCCGAAAAATAAGCCTGGAGTGTTCTGAAAAACTGAACATATTTCATATGTGAAAATATAGCATGCCCAACAGAGATAAATTACTTCTACTCACTCAAAGTAGATGTAATATTTGTTCTTATGTGGGATGAAATGCTTTGTTTTGATTTTAAACTGCCTACAATATAGGCAGTCTAATGCAGACGTGTCCACTCCGACAACTGTTTGTACACCTTATGTGGTGTAGGAAGGCCCCCGGGTGTTTACTGATAATTTATGCTCCCCACTGAAGCACAGAAGACTGACACTGTATTCCATATAAAAAG
This sequence comes from Nycticryphes semicollaris, assembly GCA_013400055.1. Taxonomy (NCBI): domain Eukaryota; kingdom Metazoa; phylum Chordata; class Aves; order Charadriiformes; family Rostratulidae; genus Nycticryphes; species Nycticryphes semicollaris. Next base: position 1,191,837 of record VXBJ01001130.1, on the reverse strand, counting down.
GGGCACAGCAAAACCCTTGCTAAGGGCATACAGTACAGTTCTGTTACACATTTCTCCAAGAGAAATGTTCTCTAACAGTTAGCAACAAGGAGCGATTGATTTCAACAGGCCCTTTAGATTGCTTAAAAGTAGAAATTAATACTTCTTAAACAGTGAGGAAAAAATTGTGCGGGAAACTTTTTTTTTCCCCCCTTCAAAAATTCCTTGTAAGATCTTGCAAATGTCCCCTTAATGACATTTTCTTGGCTGTAATTAACTTTCAGATCGTTATCCACTACTCAGGACAACGTGTCAGATGCAAACTTATTTGTACTTCCAGAAGATGAGACAACATGGAATTATCAGAGCACATATTTGAAAGAAACACAATCATCGTTCCTCTTCTATTTCGTAAAACGATTGTATCATCAAAATACATTTTTAGAAACTAAAGCCGCTGCATAGAGATATAGGGAAGTTTTGGGCACTGCTGCACACTGAGAAAGGCTCTTCAGTTAAGGGGTACATCTTGACTGTTGTGGTTATTGACTATACAAAGTGCACAGTTACTAATGCTACATGTAAAGGGCTCCTCTTACCTTTAAATTTGGAAGATAAAAATTCTCCCAAATGGAAAAACACAAACCCCACATAAAACTGGCTACATTTCTTGCAGGATTTCCTTACCAGGTCTCTGTTTCTAGGGTTATCTAGAGGTTTCCACTTTTCTTCTGGTTGGAAAGGAGCACCCTTTGCCAATCCCCTCACAGCCAATAATGTGTATAGACCCAGGAGCACCACCTTCCACATCCTGAAGAGATGACCAGATTATCTGTAAGAAGGACAACAAACCAGACTCCTTAAGTCCTATAGAGCCATCATGGGTAACAAATAGAGCAGCATCACAATCCAATGCAGTGCTGAACAGAATTTATTCATGGCAAGAAAAACTCACCTACTAGAGATTACACCTGTGTGCTATTGACTTTTTTGGTTTCATGCTAATGTACCAGGAAGAATTAATTCTTCTAAAGAAACGTTTCCCATACCAAAGCTATTTCTAGACACAGGCTTCTCTTTTCAAAAGGGAGCAGTAGCACATTTAACACAAAATATTTACATTTCTCATTTTACATTTATTATTACATACAGCCATTTTCATTAGCTGATTAGTTACAGCATCCTATATTTGTGTGCTCTGCTGAGAATGAAAAAATACAGCTTGAGAACCAGATAGCTCAATTTTTAAAGCTGCATGAAGTGAAAATGTACTACATATATTAGTAAGTTTAATAATACAGCCTGGTATAATATACTAGAGACCCATTTCACAACTCTATTCAAGAAAAAAAAGAAAAACCAACCAACTCCAAACACCTCCCTTTCACGTTCTTTAAAATAAAGCTTACCAGTGAATTTGGCTCTGGCTTGCCCCTTCTTGGTTAGTCTCCTTGCAATCTGTGAACAAACTGATGTCTGCACTTATATTTCTAATGGACTGTAGGTGGGTGTCAATGACGTTAGCAGGAGTTCAAAAATACAGTAATGATTCCATTTCCATCCATGACATAAAGGCCCTTGAGGATTTCATCCTTAATACTCTTAAGACCTGTTGCTATTGAACAAGTGCAGTGCAAATTCCTCCTCCCTAAGCCATATTGCAGAAAATTGGTGGTAAGCATGTAAGAAGTTTAAAACAATTCCCAGCAGAGATAGCAGAGCTGTATCAAAATATTACTTTTAATTAAAAGTAATTAGCCGTGTCTCTAGAATGGTGACTGACAGATAATTACAGCTGGCTGAACGGATTTCAAGCAAGATGAGATATGGATCATTTTCTTGATGCAGGAGAGAGAAAAGTAAGGTCTGTTTCGAGATCCAAAGGCATATAATTTTAATGAAAGCATTGCTTTCCTCCCCTGATTTTATCGGTAGTCAATATCCTCCTGTCAGACTAGAAACTACAATAAAGACTGCCCAGAGGACTACGCTAATTTACCTTCACCTTATTTCATAGCATTCTTCACCTCAAAGCTGCTTGAATATTTTGCTTATAATTTCCTTATACTCTTCATTATTTAGATAATACTTTACTTCGCATCACATAAAATATATTTCAAAATAGACATGTTAAAACTAGGATCTTTGACCTTTATCTTACTCTGGATTATAGAAGTTCACTTCCAACTAGAAACTTTACGTCTGTCTTTGGTTTAAACTTTGACAGCAAAACAAAAACCTAACACCACCCCATTTTCATGACTGCAGTAACAAATCCAGATAAAGTCAACTTATTCAGCTTGTATAGTTTTCTAGATGTGGAAAAAAAAAATCATCAAAAAATAAAAGGCCATCAAAGTCCATAAATTAACTTTTCATAAGAGACAACCTCGGGTAGAAGACTCATCAAGAACAGCAGCAGCAAAGTTTGTGAAAAGGCAGGCCGCAATGTAAAGGGACTTTCTTTGTACATTTTCTAGGTAGTTACTTATTTCCAGTTTAATTTTGTGTACAATTTACCTTTTAAATCAACCAGAAGTAGGAAGACACTCATCTAGAGGGGAAAAAAAAAAAAAAAAAAAAAAAAAGCCAGAACCATCAGCAGTTTTATTCAATCTTCTTCTTCCTCCTCCCCTCCCCCCCCAATTATTTTATTCATTCAATGAATTCAGAAAGAAAAACCTAAAAGCTTGGGGGACACGCAATATATTCAGAAAGTAAAACATAGCAAGCCATCTGTAAATATCAAACAAGCTTTATTACTGTTGCACCACCACATTACCCCCAGCAGAATTTAGGCAGTTTGGTGGACTGACGAAGAGATCGAATTAGCATGTATTTTCTGTGAGCTGTCTTAAAAAAACCCTCCAAACCTGTACTGTAGTTTTCTGAGCTAAAAGTGCCTGAGAAATTGTTTGAGCCAAAGTCTGTTTAGACTTAGTGCTCATTTTAATGTAGGGTTCCCCCCCCGCCCCAAGTTTTTTTGTTGTTTTACTTGTTTAAAAGATTTCCTTCAATGGAAGTCAAATATAAGTGAAACACATTAATATTAAAACTACTTTCCAAGTCAGATGTTAGTGTGTTGTGTTTTGAATGCAGGTGAATTTAAGCACTACGTTTTTCTTGACAAATTATGTATATGGACACACATCTTCAGTAAATGGAATCTTTTGAAAGTGACTATACTAATTATATAGCCTTTATGGAACAGTAATATTCATGTATAATTGAATTAAATTGCACAGAATTGCTGAAAACACTCATAGCTTTGCTTGTTCCGTTTCATGCAAGTTACTTCAAAAAGGTAAAAAAATCTTGTTCTAGAACAAAAGACAAATTTAAAACTAATTGGTTTAGCTGTAGAACAAGATTTATACATACAATGTTCTACATTAACTGTATTATTCACCAAACATCTTCCATTTTTTTGCATTTCCCATTCAAGATGACAAGACAGGTATAACAGCCTAAGGGTATGTGTGACAAAATATTGAGACGGGCTTTATCAGGTACAATCTTTATTGTATTCTACTCAAGACATGAAAAAAAAATGCCTGTTACCTAAAGTAACATGGTCTAATCACAATGGTTGTGTTCACTGGGTTGTTTTTTTTTCCTGCTTAGAATCCCAAGTATTACAAGTTGGAAGGAAAAGCACCAAACTGTTCCACAAAAGTACCTGAGCAAAGACTAAAGGCAAACGTTCTTCACAGCACATTTGTACAACAGAAGTAACAGATAACATTCACAACACTACAGAGTACAACTGGTAAGTAGCACTTTTTGGGAATCACAGCCACTTGTACTGATGCAACCATGTTAGAACACACCATACAAAAATATACAGAAGTGCTTATTTAGCAGAGCAGATGCTATACAGTGTACTCTAAATCATGCACACTTAGGTTAAAAAAATGACCAATAAAAAAATGTAAAGTATGCACTGCAGACAGGGAAACCATTAAACAAAATACAAACATCCCAGTGTAGCTCCCATAAAAGTTGCCCTCAATTTCAACAAAAAAGTACCAGCATCTAAAAGACGGTTTTTGAAGATTCCAAGATTTTGGCTTTCGGCATTCGCTGAAGATAACTATTCTCCAAGGTCTTCTCAGCGTCTCACATGACTTTACCAAAGCTTATCACACATTGCATCAACTGTATCTGAGAATTCTGTTATAAACATTTTAATAAGCACAATAATTTATTATAGTATTATCCAAACATTTATAGATAAGACTTTGCTAACATCTCTAGAAACCTGTAACTATGAAGAGTTAGCTCCACCTAAACCATCAAGTTTACACTAGCTATATAAGAACTCAAAACAGAGGAAGACTTAAAAACATGTAAGACAAGTTGCTTGTGAAGCAATAGATTTTTCCAAATATGACATTTATGTTCTTCAAAGTTTTAAGTCCTCCTAAGAAAAGCAAACAAACAACAGTACACACCACCCACCATCTTCCCCCAAGTCCCCCATTTACCCAAAATAGGTAATTTAACCAACATTTTATTATTCTCTCTTTGTGCTTGGAAAAACAATTGAAAGGTAAGGAATCATTTTAGTAGGCCTGCATAATTCTTCTGGACTAAACATCAAACATAAAGGTCTTAAAGGTAGTTCTGCCCTCTCGGTGACTTTAATACTCAAATATTCCCGTAGCTAGGAAATCAACAATGGATTACTGAAATAACATCATCACAAAAGAAAGAATAAAAAGTTAGGTGACTAGAACTGGGTTTTAAAAGTCCTGAACTAACACAGAAAATTGTAGGGATGACACAAAAATTGCGTGGTATCTGTTGTTCCACAGCATCAGCAGCATCGTGGCAGCCACGTACAAGTTAGTTGTTGAAAAAGAAAGTTACTAACTTTGACTGTAACTGACACACTAATATTTTGTGTGCATATCTACATATCCACAGTCTACTGATAAGCTTTGAGATATGGCATCTTTATTCAAGATCTGGTATTAAGTAGTTCTAATACTGGGGAATTAAAAAAAAAAAGATACAAAGAATCCTATAGAGACACATAAGAAAAGCCAGTGGTGGCTTTTCCCAAGTTCTTCTTATTAAAAATATACCCAGGAAAACCTCTTACTATATCAAAACCCAAAAGATGTAAGATCTTGACTAATTCTTTTTCTCCTTAATGAATTGAGAAGTACAGAATATATAAATTCTACCAGCCTCTTCCCAACCCTCCTCCAAGCGCCCCCAACTTTTCAGGGTTTTATATATGATTGTTTTCCCTAAAACCTGAAATTGGTTATTCAAACTTCTGGAATTTTAAAACAACAAATCAACTTCATCCCACCTGCCCCAAGAAGCCACCTTCTAGTTTTCTTCTCACACTGGTGTGGGTATCGATACACAATGTGCTAAATGTAATATTTTGCTTAAACTACAATTAGAAGACTTTTATTTTGAAGAAATTAAAGAACAAAATTTAAAAAAAAAATAATTTGACACACAGACTTCAAAGCTGAGACAGGTATCTGAGAATAGTTTTCCTTCGTTATTTTTCTTTTTGCCACAACAGAAAGACTTGAGACATTAAGGTTAACTAAAGCTTTAACTGGTTGGTGTGATTCCAAACCACAAATATACTGTACTTCTTATAAATCTTCATTTCTCTAAGTGTAGTAAAAATGGGTCAAAAGTATTTTTTTTAGAAGTTTTTCCCCTAAATCGAGTTTCAGGATGATCCACACAAATTTTTTTTGGTCAACTTCAAAAATCAAATAAGGCTACAGAATTCCACAGGTGTGTATAGAATAGTGTAATCATTTACTGATTTAAGGCACGGTATTTTGGTTTTCCTCTAGAAAGCTACAAGTTTAAAGTCACAGTGAGGAATTTCACATTTCAGTTTTGGCCTGGCACTCTAATTATGTGTGTCAGTCTACAACTTGCAGACTTCTGTAAAATATTGCATCTGTCAGGTGCTGCAGCCTCAAATGCTGTTTTCATTCTCAAAGTCACAGAAGTGGAAAATACTGAAGCCTGAATCGATCCCAATATAGTACACTTGCCATTTTATAAAATTAAACATCAACACATTTAATACTTAATAGATACACCCTGAAATTATTTAAGTTGGAGGGGAAAAGAAGTCTTTGCTGGTATTTCAACAAACAGGCAAAACTTCACTAGAAGAACAGTCGGCAGGACAGCCAGCTGCTGTGTGTCTTCACTAAGTCAGTCACGGTGCCTACTGTTACTGCAAACGTGATGTTTTGTACTCCAGAGGGAAGATACTGCAAACCCCGGAAAACTGCGCAGGGAAGGAGGAACTGGAATGAGGTACCACAAAGTAACAAACTTGTGTGTGCCATTCCTGACTTTTGCAGACACCTAATTAGCTCTGATAACACACAGATTCCTACAGGATCTAGACCACAACCTGACAATAACTGTAGAAAGGCCGTGCTCGCAAGATTTGTTTATGGCAGCATGAGTAGCAAAATCTCTCTGCATTTAAGAAGGCAGAATGACACCCTACATCAAGCAAAATTAAAATATCCTCACTTTGACTCAGCTTTTCATACTACAAGGCAATAAGCACATATTTGAGGCAGTTAAGTGCTTAGATACTGGAAAAATTGAGGTGCTGGGAAGATTTCCTTAAGTAAAAGCTGTATAATTTTCTCCTTAAACACTTAAAGTTTATTTTTAAGAGCAGCATGTTTATTAACAGAATGAAATGTATAGATTTTATTTAAGCCTTAAGGTAAACGAGCTGATTAAAAGCTTTGAATACATTCTTCCAGAACTAAGAATATACGTCGGAAAATACAATATTTGTAAAATATCTTCAAATAAACTTTTAGAGATTTTAAGGATTCTTTTATGAATACTAGCTTAAAAAAAAAAAAAAAGGTAGTAAAACTATTTTACTTTAACATAAAAATGAATCTGTTCTCAATTGTCATTCACTGGCACGTATTTCCAGAGGTATATAAGAGGAACACGTAGCTTTGGTGACAAAAGTATGTCTTCCCCTAAAGAAATAGTGATGAAAGTTTTAAAACCTTTTATAGTACAGTGCTAAGTGCTTGTAAAAGCCAGCTAGATTATCTCCCAGAAACAAAACAAAACAAACAAACAAAAAAAGAGATTTAAAGAGACAAAGCTGTAAATTAAGTCACTAACATTCATCACGAAATGGAAGAAAAGCATTAAGAATGTCGGTTGTGGTGCAGCTAACAATTTACTAGTAGCTTAGCGACTTAAAACAGCAGCTCAATTCTCATATAGACACTGTAACTGCTTCCAAAAGCATTTTCAGTAACTCAGAGTATTGAAGGTCTGTAAATGGCTGGGTTTTTTTCTCAGTATAAAAAGACAAAAGTCTAAACACACTCATTGCTGCTATACAGAAATAAACTTAATGAAATGAAAGCTTCTGACATGTTTCACAGGCACACAGACAACTTTATTCTGCCCTGTCAAAGCTTAGAAGCGGATGTGTAAGATTTCAGAAAAAGTCAAGTAACGGGTTTATAACCTTGTTACTGGCAAACACATGGAAAATTAGACTTTGTATCAAATACCCATGTATGCAACAATGGTTTTTGGTTCTTTTGGGTATCAATATATTTTATTTTTTAAACACTGACCTTAAAGGTAGCCCCATTAGGTTATAGTGGAAAAGTTCACCTAGACATACAGGCAGCCTCTATGTCTTCTACAATATATTGCTACTACATTGTTTAGTGGTTTTGTTGTGTTGTTTGTTTGTTTTAAAATTTAGAAAATTAATATTTTGGAATGAATTGCTACATGTATCAGCTCACTCAAAACAAAAATCAGAGCAGAACTCTAAATATTAGAAATATGCATTTAAATTCAAGTTACTACTTTTTCTTTTTGAAACAAAACATTAACCAAAATCCCCCAAACCAACCCTCCTTTTAACAGGACACTGAAACATGACATACTGCAACCAGCTTCATTCATTCATTCAGTTTCAAGGTACATTTGGTAATTCCAGTTAAGAGGTAATAGTTTTTCCTTACCTGACAAATGTGGACCTTTTATGAGCTGATAGATACAGGTGTAGCTGCCATGATTGCAGTGTGATAAAGACTATGAGAAACACACTTAATCATATCAACCAGAAAAGATTACAGACTTCAAAGGAAGTATGGAGATTTCACTAAAAACATTTCATTACATCTTCCCTGCCCCTGCCAAAGAAAGATTCTGATGTACATTGATGCTGTATCTAAAATTAGTGACATTTGGTACTCTAGGTTCATACCCTGTTTTTTACTCCATTTGATAGCTTATAAAAAAAATATTAGAAAAGAACCACACAAATAGTTCTTGTTTTGAACCCATCCTGAGGTACAAGCCAAAAAGTGGTGGCTTAATCTCATGCAATTAGAAGTACTGATATTGAATTACCCTATGTTTCTGTTGAGATTATAACTGCAAACAGCAGCAGAACTAGAGAGTCACGTTACAGAAGCCTCTTCTCCAAAAGTAACAACAATCATTGTATTTTACCTGAAAAACAATTTTAGACTCTTCTAAAAATCTTTTCCTTTTCAGAATGACAAGTAGCATAATTCATTTTCTCCTAGAATAGCATGAATTGTCCTCTGGACTTGTTCTGATCCTACCCTGTTCTACTGATCATGTAGAAGGTCTAGTTGGGATTAGAGAATTATAGAATCATAGAATCATTGAGGTTGGAAAAGACCATTGGGATCATTGAGTTCAACCATCAGCCCTACTTTACAAAGTTGTCCCCTCCACCACATCCCCCAACATCACATCTAAATGACTCTTAAACACATTCAGGGATGGTGACTCGACCACCTCCCTGGGCAGCCTATTCCAATAAGACACCTAATTTCTCAAATAGCTCAAATTCCAATTAGACACCTAATCTCTCAAATAGCTGAAGTTACACAGTCCACAACCACTGCAAAACCTGAGAGCAGTTTTCATCCAGCAAATAAAACAGAATGCATTTAAATCCAGAGCAGCAGTAAGACTTTCCCTCCTTCTCCCTGTGAAGGCAAAACATGTCCAAAACACCTCTGAGAAAAGGGAGTGTGAGGGACATGTAATAAATTCTGGCATCTTGATTTTGGGATTATATCTATTCCTACATCTCTCTTGAAAATCAGGTAGGGATCTATGAAAGATTCTGTAACCCATTTCATGAAGAGTGGTAACAACTATCAATACAATTCCCAGTTTTAAAAATATCATTAAATGAAAAAAAACTTATTATTCTATGTTGCTGAAATTCAGTAAATTCCACATTGTGGCAGATTTTGGAAGCTATCAAAGCTACTACATGCAGAGACTGTTTGCTCTCCTTATTCTGATTAATATTTTATTCCACTAACAGCTCCAACAAATGGATTCATACATAAAGTAAAATACAGTAGTAAGCCAAAAAGACCATGAAGGCCAAAGACAATTATCTTCCACAGAAATCAGATCCTGAACGTTTCACAGATGGCCTTTTACCAGCTCCAATGTACTTCTGCTACCATCTTTCAATTACAGCCTTTTGAAAGTCAAAAAACTACTCTATTTGTCTATGTCTGAACAGCAATTTTTAGGTTAAACCAACTGGTGGATTTAGCTACAAGTATATTTAGACATACAAACTATATATATATATACACACACATATACACTGTGGTATACATTTGCTTAGGAAGTATCAAGATACAATCTATTCAAATACCTTTTCTGATTTACAAACACTATAGATAATTTAACCTTTTTTTTAAAAAGAGGTTAAGACTAGAATAGCAGCACATAGGTTACCGATAACAGTGACAAGTGGCTAGGTTAACTACAATAGTTTTACTCATTTAAAGTAGTTTTAATGATTTACGGATAACTTAAACTGCTGATTTGGATATAAGCAGAGAAAATACATGCTTACTTCACATTTGCCCTTCGTTTTGGAAAGTCACTGTGTGAATTAAGTTTGTCCAGCCAGCTCAAATAAACTGGCCCTATTAACATGCTAGAACTAACCGAGGCACTTTAGGCAAGATTAATGAGATACAATAAAAATTAATGGGTCAGGCTGGCTGCAATACTATATCAAGAATATATCTGATTGACTGGGGGTAGCAGATTTCCTCTTATGACTCACATAAGATGACTGAGCTGGTCTAGTATTTCCATATGAAGATAACAGGTATCTGAGACAGAGTGGAGACAGCTAATGCGGAAGCAAATAGTAAGCTCATCTCTACACAGCATCAGTATATAATTTTAACGTAATGGCTACTGAGATTTCTTCCATAGGCAAAACACGTACCCAGAGGACAGAATTCCTTACACACAGCTATTTTAGGCTTTGTTATAAATGGCAGTCACTGTAGCATCTAGGCACTAAGATAATACTTTGTACAGAGCTCAGTTATGGTCAGTATTTCCCAGTATTACTAAGAGCTTGTCCACACGAGGAAGTTAGAACTCTATGGTGGGCATAACTTACAGTGTTGTAACTATTCCACATTCATTTCATGTATGGGCATTTCTTACGAGGCAGCTGATTCTCCATTTACAATAGGAAAAAACCCTGCCTTGCCTACCTGAAAACAGGTACAGCAACTGCACTGTAAACTCAACCCATACCTCAACGTTGGCTAGCTTCTACAGATGGACAAGGTCCAAGGAGTAATTTCAGAACTGACAAAATTCCAGAGAAAACTGGCAATGTTTTAAAACAACATTACAGCAAATTGTTTCTGAATCTGCTGGTATCCTTCCTGAATAGAAAGCTACACAGAATATTGTTGTTTACTCACTCTCACAAAAAGTAAAATGTATAAGACTTTCAATAATCTCGTGAATGTTCAACTCACAGTGATTGAACAAATGATTTGATAGAAATAACAGTTCTATAGAAGCAGTACATTCTAGTTTGTCTGGACACAACTGTGGCAGCTTTTAAATGTAACATAAAATGATTAAAAGTATACTTGGCTGTGTAGTTTTTGTGATAGTCACAGTGTGCTTGAAATGTATTGAGTTTTAACCAGCATAATTTAGTCCTGCAAAAGACACAAGTTCAGAACATATGCACCACATGGCATAGAGAGTAAAAGAAGGTTTGTTTCAACAAAGAAGTACAGTGAAATATCAAAGTGTCTACAAGGCAAAGAGAGTATTGAGATGTTACACTGATGTGATTTATGTGCTTACACACAAAGTTGATTCACTTAATTTTCACAGTCATGTGAACATTTTCACACCATGAAAGGCCTTCTAAGCAACATGAACAGAACCATGAACTTTTCATAACGTATTCACAGTTCCGTCCTCTTTCCCACATAAGGTAAACTACTCATGATATTAATTTAGGCATTTCTTTGCTGAAATTTGTCTGTCTCCTCCAGTGTTACGTTTCTAAGGTGCACTGTTCTTTCTACATATAACAAACATTACACAATACAACACAGCACATGTAGAAGAAGAGAAAAGGTTACAAAATGTGGTACTTTGTATAAATGCATTCGTCCAAAGGCCAACATTGCAACAGACAAAGGGAGTGGAACTTTGGCTGCCATCTTCAAGAGTTTACTGTAAGAATATAAAGAAAAAAGTGCCATTTTTGTAGCAATACATGCAGAAGATATGCAAATACCATATAACACTTTCTTTTGAAAAATAATTCCTCAATTTTCAGGGCTTGATCATTTTTAAAACAGAACAAATAAGTGTAATAGACCATAACAACTGATGCATCAGGGACAGGAATTATTCCAAAAGGCTAATAAAACGTCATTTTAAAATATTCTTATATTAATTTAGAAATAAGGTCTCTGTAACAAAGAAAGATGGTTTAGACCTTTTGAGTTAATATGTAACAGTCAAGAGGATAAACTACATTGGTTATTATTCATTGTTTCTCATGAGGCATTAATTTCACATCTGAATAAGAAATGCTCTGTCAGCAAAACCAAGTGCTCAAAACTTCTTAATCCAGTAGAATGCAAGTTACATTTCCACAATTGTGCTAGTAAAGGAGGAATTACAGGAACGTAAACTATAGTGGTTTAGAGTCCACTTTCCCTTATAACTTCAGATAGTACTTGCTAAATATGTTAGAATTCTGTAACATCTGGAAGGAGTCAATGAATTGTAAATGAAAAAGTCACAGTTAAAGAAGTCTTTATTCAACTGATTGTTTAGATAGAAAATGCTTCATTTACGTCCATGTGGTAAATACCAGTCATTTTCTCCACTTGGCTGAATTACAGCCAATTTGCATGCACTTTACCCAATCTTTAAGATTTAACCATATGAGTCTACGTAGAGTGGACAATTACACGTCTGTGCAGCATAAATTAAGTTTTAGCACACAACTGGAAGTAGTAAGAAAGAAGCAGGAAAACAAAACTGGGAATTAAGCTTACAGTACCTTGATTTCACTTCAGCAGTACTTGAATTCATGAGAATTTCTAAAATGCATACAAGGATAATAGCTGTAAATCTACACGGATCAGGATCAAGTCTAACATTATACCTGCAAAAAATGGTTAAAAAGCATGTTACTTCTAAACTAGGCTACCAATTAAAATCCAAATTGGGAATAAGCATGTGCTGATCACAACAAACACACATGAAATGAATATGGCATCACAGCCTGATTTTAAATCCTTTCTGAATCATTACTTCCTTCAGCATATTACTGATTTATTTAACACCTAATTAGATCATAACATAAACCAGGTTGCACAGAAGAACCAATTATAATTAACAGAAGTCTGTGATGCTGTAAGGTAACTAACAGCATAGAGTCAAACGTGTGTAATTTTTACTATCTTTAAAGGTTCATATTCTTTTCTTCCACCTTACTGGCAATGTAAGAAATTACCTGAGATTTTTTAACCAATAAATTAAAGATGGCAAGTTGAGCAGCACGATCCATGTGAATAAATTGAGAATTGTAACATGCATCTTAAGACTATTCACAGCTTCAGCAATTGTTGCAGTGCTGGAAAGTGATTGTGTTGCTTTTGAGGTACTGTCCATTGAACTCTGGTTTTTGACTGTGTGTATACTGGAGTTCCCCAAAGTTTCTTTTGAGCGGTCTGAATCCTGAAAGTTAAAGGCAAAAGTCATAAGAACATGCACAGGGTTGTCAGAGCCCATGCTGGGGTAGGAGGAAGGAAAACCTATCATAGCAGTATCATACCAGCTCCGATATAAGAAGAAGATTTGCAATTTATTTCTCAATACACCATTAAAGCAAAGTTAAATAGTTCAATTTTAAAGCATCTAGCTTTAACCAGAAATTTCTCTTACACTAATAGTTCATATGTCTTTGGAAGAAAAGAATGGAGAGTGGAGATGCCCTGACACCAATGCAGTGATAAGAAATGGAGTTCCTGGAAGGAGGAAGAACAGAATAAAAAGAATAATAAAGCATGCAGGTGAAAATCACATTCATGGAAAAAGATACAGGAGGTAATGCAACCAGGAGTAAAACATTAGCTGTAGGAACAAATAACAAAGATAAACTAATGAATTGGCAGATGCTAACTTATAATGACAGGAAAAAAAAAAAAAAAAACCACACCAATGAAACAAACAAACAAATTACATGGAGATCAGATGAGAAGGAGAGTATTTGAAACTAAACACACAAAACCCACTCAAACCCAAAGGAAATTGTCAACAACTTTTTGTGGCAGACTGCTTTTTTAACTATGTTTGCAAAAAAGAACGGTAGCGAATATCTGCTTGTACCCACAAACACTTACATCTTGGATTCTATATCTTAAAGTAACTGAAAAAAACCAAAGTTCACAATGCATGAAACCCAATGCTTCTTCACTCCTTTTTAAACAGCTCACAACTTACTGCAGTCTCAGTCCACATCCATCTAGTAAATCAGATTTGTCATCTCCCGATTAAAACACACCCCTAAACTCCACAAACTACCTGTCTGGAAAAATAGACTTAATTCTTCAGATGAGGCACGCATAATCAAATACCAAAATTTAGATAAAAACTATTGTTCTGTATGTATTCAGAGACTAAGTTTTCTTCTTAAATGAACTTCAAACAAGTTCACGCTTCAGTGATCTTGTACAGTGAATGCAAGAGCACATACATGATGGAACAGGCTACTCATGCCCTGGCTTTTCTTTCACATCTTGCAGACAGTAAGTAAACTACAGCCATCCAGGCCTCAGAGCATAACTGAATACTACCAAGGCAAAATGATAACAATTTGTAATGCATAGGTTTGCCAAACAATTTTTGGCCACAATTTTCAATAGAAGCTGGCAGCAGACTTACCCCATTAAGCATGTTTTGTTCTACTCTTACATTCACATGTAGTTTTATAACCTGCAAGACAAGACAGTTCAGCTTTTTTAGTAACGTTTCTTCAGACAAAATTTGTAGTATACAAGAAAAAAACCCAGCATTTGGGCTAATTATTTTTTGACCCTTTTTATAGCTCTGATTCTAGGGCCCCAATGAAGCTGCAATGCAAGAACTCCCTCTGCCTTTTTTATCAGCAGCATCCAAAGAGCTCCCTTACGGAAGGGTTTCCAAACACAGAGAGAAAACTTACGCTGCTCTGCTTTCTCCCCTTCCACTGTGCTTGACAGAGAGTATAAAGTGGAAAATCTGCATATTCCTCACCTCCTCCTGCTAATTCAGTTCTACTTCACTTTCTGCAGAAACCCATAATAGGCCACATAGGAAAAGTCCTAGGTCAGAGATTTTCTGCAGAAGGGAGAACATCCTTCATAGGGTACCCTTATATCACAAGGAGTCCAATTAGTGCTAGAGCTGTTCCTCAAGCTGTACCTTCAGCTGCCACCTACCAACTTCAGACCACCTGTAAGCTGCTCTGCTTTGTGCCTACTCCCAGGTGCATGCCCCAATTCTTCCCTAGTAGCTAAGTATAGCAGCTGACTTAGCAGCTATATAACCATAGGGTGAATCAGTAAGTTAGACGCTCTGATGCAAGGAAGACCACGGAAACTGAATGGCAGGGACTAAATATGGATCAGCCAAGGGATCAGTTTAGACATACAGTAAGACTATCCTAATTCTACAATATATCCACCCTCCTTCCTTCTACTCTATTAAGATTTGTGAAAAGTCTTCAGATGAGTTTTCAACAGAACATTCCATGTCTTCCCTTTGTTAAAGTTTATCTTCAAGGGAGTTATTAGGCTTGATTTTATAACATTACCTATTCATAAGTTAAAAACTGCAATTATATGCATTATCATAGTGGGCACAAGGGACTGTATATATATATATATTTTTTTTTTAAAGCATTATCAAAAGAACAAAATAATTCTAAAGATTACAAGATTGTCAGAGTCTGGTAATTTCAAAAAAGATCTATTTCAAATACGTGAATAATAACATTTAAGTATGAGAAATGCTAATCTGTATTTTTGCTTTCAACATGGGGTTAAGTCAAATCATACAAGATTCAGTTATAAATGCAAATGTTTAGCCTTTCAGTACCTTAAATGAGTATTGAAGGTAAATAATGAATACAGCAAGTGCACCGCAAGTGGTCCAGCCAACCAAAGCAAGTGATAATACCCCACAGAGTTTTCTGGGTGTAATCAGCTTGTTATCTTTATGATGTGCAGTAGGTCTAAAAAGAGACAAAGGTGCTGTTATAGTCTTGTAACAGCATCAAAAAATAACTGTCTTGTGAATGACTGAAAAGAATAAATGGCTCCTGAAGATTAAATAATAATAATAAAATATTGATTTTAACATATATATCAACTGCTACATAAGCTACTTTGAAAAAAAAACAAACCACAAAAAACCCAACCGAACACAAGTCAAACCAAAACACCCTCAACTTTCTCATCAATTGAGCCTACAAAATCTTACACCTTCCAGAATGTATATCTGTAATTAATGTACTATTTTTACTTCGTTTGGGGAACATAAAGGATACACTGATGAACATAAAGAATTAGATAATGGTATCTTTAGATCTGCATCAGTCACTGAGTTCTTCTGTTCAGCCCAAGAGGACAAGTATCATCTTCTTATTACTGCACAGCAGTAGCATGGAAGTGACAGCTAATACAAATGTTAATGCACTGCAGTATTCAAAGATAGTACAGCAATATAAAACAGTGAGTCTCCAAGAGATTAACTCCGTGACAAACATTCTTCCCAGATGGGAATTTCTGCTTTCTTACAGACTGTGCCTGAGAGACACAAGTTTCTGGATTCCAGCTGATACAACTAAGAAACAAGTGTGAATCTGAAATGACAAAGATGAGCTGAGGAGCTGTGACAACAAGGTGAATACAGTGGGGAGGAAGTGCAGTAGAACTATGAAAACCTCTGTACTTCTTGTACATTCACAGAATAATCCAGTATTAAAATGGACACTGAAAATGGAAGAAGTGTTATTTGGAAAACAGAATTTCAAAAGCTCTTGCAATATTGAAAATAACCACAAAAAATAGGCTAGCTGACAAGAACAAAAAATTCCACAGACAGCTAGTGACAAATTCTTTGCTGCTGACCATATCAGATCATTTCAGAACACTTAGCAAAAGTCAAGCAAATGACATGTATCTCCGAGATATTTGTAGAAAATAAATGTGGGTTGGCTTTGTTGGTTTTTTAGAATTTCAAAAATTAACCAACTGACTTATTGACAGGCACACATAATCTTATTTTCCTGCCTCTGCAGAAGACATTCTCAGGGTTTGCAGGAAATCAGAATCTTTAATGAAGCGTACAAATTGAGCTAAAACCCTTAACAATTCAGAAAGATTAGTTTCAAAACTAAGTTCATCACTTCATCATTTAAAACTAACACTATAATTTATAAACAAGATGGCTGAGAAGAAATAGCCAACACCACATCTGTTATTTGCTAGAATAAGAACAGCACTGCTCATGATGAAAAACTAAAGAGTTCATTTAGCAGACATTTTCTGAGTAAAGAGCATCCCAACCAACTTTCTGGAGACAGAGTTGGCTCAAATCTAGCTGAGGACTGCTACCAGTTTCAGAACAATCAAACCATTTAAATAGCTAAGTGTGTTATCCAATTTACTAATTTACTCTTTCAAAATCTCTTTATCCTCTTTGCTTTTTTTTAAACTCACTTTCATATTTGAATACTCATCTGTACAAGCAAAAACATTCCAGTGTTCTTAGACATGATCAATACCATTCATCAGTCTTGTAGAGTGAAATTAACATCCAAGAAGTTTTTGTTTTACAAACCTCTTTGCAGTCTTTAATGAATTTTATCCAATATCAACAAGGAACAGATTGCAATGCTTATAGAGCCTTTTTAAATACATACATAAACACATTCATTTTTTGAGCTGCTGAAAAGGGAATACCTCAGTTGCTTTCTTTTCCCCAAGCAGCTTTCCTCAAAAACAAACTGAAAACCTTTATAACAGCTGGTGAAGGAAAACAAGTCATTTATGTTCCCTTTTGGAGATGTGGAATAAGGAGTATGAGGCAATCCTCATATGTCACTAGTACTATAATACTGACAAAGCCAGATGGCTAAAATCATGTATGAACTGTATTGGAGAATTCAATCTGTCCAAGAATTCCAACTGAAGCAAACAGAAAAAAATTGACGAAGTCACAGTCATCTAAAAGAGCGTAATTATACAGCACGATGTTGTTTTACCTAATCAGAGTTAGCCATAATGAAGAGAAGAGCCTCAGAGATGTAGAGAAAAATACTCCACTCCAGTAGGCAATGCCCGTCCCGAAAAGAAATAGAGTCAGGGACACAAGGGGGAACCATGTATCCTGACTACTCAGTACAGCAGCATCCACCTCTGGTAGTGACAGCAATTCCCATATCGCTCTAAACCAGTGAAACCTGCCAAAAACATGAAAACATTGTTACTTCCAATTGCCATTACAGCAAGATGTATGTCAACTATTCCTGCTACTATAGCCTTCCAAACAAAATCACAGTCAGCTGTTCACAATGATTCCAGGAAAATAATGTTCCTCCCCACCAAGAGCTTATCTGAAACTTCTGGTTTGGAAACTGCTTTAAATAAGTTATGCAAACTCACCCCTGCAGAAACACAACAATGCTTATGAGAGGCTCTACTTTGTAGGGTTTAGCTGTCCTAACTAGCTCAAGGGAAAAGTCCGAACATTGGCCTAGAATCAAGAACAGAAAGCATCTATAGTTGTTATTTTGTCATGAACTTTAACAAGGAAGATATACAAGACGACGAAAATTCAGACAAAGGTTCGAAAGTATACTTTAAAACAAGATAACTATGTTTTACAACAGTACTGTAAGTCAGCATACTTCATCAAGGCCCTTATTAACTGGATTGCTTAAACTCCAGTAATATGACAACAGCTTCTAGAAAGATTATGGAGCTGGTTACAAACACCACCTAAATTTAAATAAAAATGCATTTTGTCTGAAGACATGAGTAAAAGTTAAGTCTGCAAATCTCATCATCATGCAAGAAAGTGGTTTTTGCATATTAACAATATATCTTAAACTTTTTCATGTATTTTTCAGTAGACTGCTATTGACTCTAAAATATTGCGCCACACCCATCATTTATAAAGAAGAAAGACTGCAGAAGAAATTTTCTGCTCCAACACAACCTTGGAGAACCACCCACAAGGAAAACTGAAACCGAGGAGCGTAGATACAAGCACTTGCACAAGTTCAATGATACTTAGCTTAAAAAGTTCACAACTAGCTAGCCTCTCAACACTACATTGGATAAGTAATTTCTTCAAAAACACTTGTGACAGAAAAAGAAGAATATATTTTTCTAGAAAGCTACCTGTTGATATTAATGCGCTCAATTGTCCTCCATAAGTAAGAAGAATATTAGAAACAACATAGACAGGAAGAGCACCAGCATGGAACCTTATTATCTGAAAGACAAAGATTGTATACATATGTATATATACACACACGCACAGCCCCTTTTAAATATATATATCCATTTAAAAAAAAAAACACACACAAATATTATCATGAATCCAGTATGACAATGTGATTGGAAAAATCTTTCTTAAAAGATTAAAATAGTTTTTAATTTTGATGTGTATTTGATAACCACGATTAACAATTAATGTTACATATGGAAAATAGTTAGATCTCATAAATGGTTAATTAAATGTCTTTTGATAAATGAGCACATAATAAATGAATGCTTTTTTTCAAGTCAAGACAAATATGAAAACAGTATATAAAAAATGAAAAACAGTAGCATATTAATGGTATTTCAGTAAAATAAATTTTAAAAGTAAAAGTACTTTCCAATCAAAACCTGCATATAGTGATATATGCTTCTGTAAAGAAGGGTAAAGAATTTAATGTATATGCTATTTGGCTCCCACTGTCCCATATAATGAAGAGATATCTGATTAATATACAATAGCACAAAAATTCTTCTTAAATGATAACAAAATGAGAAATCCTTGCTATAAATGCATACATTCAAATAAAGCAACTTGCCAGTAATACTCTACACTTAGGTGCTTGAGAATTAATTACTTTTGAGAATCAGAAAATTGCAGATGGTTTGTCTATTTTTACTGATACTACTGTCAAAATATATTCTTCATTGATAATCAAAGAAAAATTGTAGAAAAGGAGCATATGGATCTACTTAAGACTTTTTCTCCTAACTTCTGGTTGATGCCAAATGTATTTTAAAAGTTTTAACACTGACTCATCGGGCAAGAAAGTGAAAGTGACCTACAGTGTCATCCCTTTACAGATACCCGGCTAACCACAAAGCCAAATGCTCCACAGAGCTATTTACAATAGCTCTTTAGAGCCAGTGTACTTTTCTAATCCTCTGAAAACTGAGGCCTGACGTTTATCCGGATGGGATGCCTGGCCAAGTGACGAGGTTTTAAACGATCATTTAATAGTGCTCCTCTTGGCATCAAGAAGTGCCATAGCAGGGAAGGGAAGCAGGGAAAACTTATATAGATGCTACTGATTTTAAAAACAATCTAGTACTAGAAAGTTTTCTTACTTGTCCAAGAATCTGTACAAGTGACGTCTTCAGAATTACCTTGACAAAAAAAATCCCAAATACTTTATTATTTTATACAACGCTAAGAATAAGTACAAAATACTTTTATTTTTACAAAGCCAACTTAAGTATTGGAATACAGCAATCCCATAGCTAAAATGCACAACAGCTTACTACTGACTTTTTAAAAACTAGTATTTCAAAGCTTTTCATAGAAATTTCTTTCCCAACCTTCAATATTACTCCAGCTGTTGAAAAATACTTGTAACATGCCCTACATTTACAAAGAGGCCAAACAGCCCACTTTTAGATTTGCTTAGTGTTTCAATTAATTAGCTACGTTTTAAAAGACTGAATTATTCAAAAATGATGCAAACTAGCTATAAAATAAATTTTTATTACTCACTTCATACTGACAGTCTGAGGAAGAGTAAATATTTAACTCTGGAACCCTGTTGTCATTTTCAGGTGGAGCTGTATGCAGTTTTGCAGAAATCTCAGTAAAAGACGGAACTCTGAAACATCAACTTAATTGGTAATTGTCCTTATAATCAAAAAAAGCCAAACGTGCCTCAGTCTTCAACAAACGCACATGAAGCAGAACACTTCAAGCTATGACTGAAGTGGTATAAAGAACTTGTTCATCCTACCACAAAGAACTATGTAACATTCCCCATCCACTGTCCTCTGAACTATCAAGGGGCATGGTACTAATGATAACAGACAAGTTTAGCATTAGTGTACATACTGCCTCACAAGACATGTAAACATGCTGAGTAACAAGAATGGGAAGGACAGATTCTCAAGAATACTACTCGGTTTCCTTCAAGTATTAAGTTGTTAGAAAATAGGGGGGGAGGAGAGGGAGAAATAGGGATGTATCCTTAAGGCCTCTAAAATAACCGAGACTGTTTTCCAGTCCTCTAAAACAAACTTCCTGAGTGGCATGTATTCTAAGCTCTACCATTTGATTTTGTCAGGACTATGCTGCTGAAGCAACTCAGGGCTGCTGCATGAACCAAACTCTAGGCCATGGAAAGAAGCCAGCATCCAAAGCAACATCTCTATTCCCCGCTCATGAGGGGGTCAAAGATTATGCTGAGAATTTCAGATCAGGAAATCTACTTCCTTTTCAAGAAAATTAGTGAGAACCATTAAACAAACAATTAGTAGATGTTTCAATGAAAAGTCAAAACAAGTGTCAACAAGGGCAGAAAGGTAAATGAGGAAAAGATGCAGAAGCCAAACACTTAAGACTAGAGAAGTTGTCTCATAGCAGAAATATTACCACAACAAGATGTAAACATTCTTCAAAAACATATCAAAAGCTAAATTATAATTGTTAAATTCCTTACTTCGCTACAGTTATTGAGTCTTCATGTGACCAAGGTATATGAAGTCTGTAAACACTAGGTTTTCTTTCTGAAATAGAAGAGAATTAAAAAATATTAATTAAAAGCAAGATGTGGCAACAGTCTACAGAAACAATGCTGCAAGTAAAACATAGAGCACAGATACAGAATCACTGTGTTTGCAGCTACATTGTCATTCACATTGCAATCAGATCACAGCAGTTAACATGTTACAGTTAAGCAAAAGACATTTTTTAATTCCTGCTGTTACAAAACAAGACAACAAAGCATCAATGTTTAAAGGTAGGACAGGTATGAGAAAGCTGTAACCTCAAGCCAATTAACCCATCACTTTTCTTTCATTTTTCTCCTAGCGAAGTCCTTTAGCATGCCATTCTGTTTAAGCTCATGTAGCTTAACATTCAAATTCCAGACCCATAATTAGCAAATAAAAGCCTAGTCAAATGTGCTGTTCTTGAGAAACACTTCCAACATAATGCAGAATCCTGCCTAAAGTTAAACTTCCCCTTGCTGGGAAGTAATAAAAACAAACATATGAGGCCTAATTCCACATTTTCTTTGAACTGTCCTTCTTTTTCTTATCAAAAAATGGGAAGTGAGACACTTGAGCCAATGTTAATAGTACTGCCTGTTGCATCGCATGAGAGGACCTTTTTCCCCCACCAGCTTCAGTCTTGAGAATTTTCAACAACCTTTGTTTTATAAATTTATATTTTGACAAGGCATATTTACCTTTGAGTGACTGGCAGTGGCTCTGTATATGAATTTTGAAAGCTTGATATATCTAGAACATGAAAACAAACCAACAAACATCATTTACATTCTCCAGACAGTGGTTATCTTAGCTAAAAAAATTAAGTACCATTCTTACTTGGTTAAAGTGCTGGAGCTGTACATTGTAAAGTAAGCCAGTTGAATTTAAAAGAATTTTGCTTGAAGAAAACCCTGTAAGGATGTATTATTTTCATGTGTTAGATAAAATTATTTGAGAACTTCTTTCTTCTTCAATTTTTTTTTTTTCCAGGAGGCTCATATGCTTCTTTCTCTGTTAGTCAAAATCCCCACATTTCTCATTTCTTTGTCTGTTACTAACTGGAGCAGTATTAACTTTAGTAAAATACATCACCCCAAAACCTCCCTGGCCATTGGATTTTTTAGGCAGATTTGTTATCTAAATGTCAGTAAGAGTAGTTTTTGATTTTTTCCCCAAAGTAATATGCTATACTTACCAAATGAAAAAAGGTGTGTTACAGGAAGCTGTACTGTTCTAGAATCCTCTTGGAAGAATTCACAGTCCAAAGTATACTGCAATTCAGGATATTAAATACAGATCTAAACCAAATACAAGCCTATGCACTTGCCAAATTCTATTCACGGGCTCAAGCAGGGTACAAGACACAAATACTGAAAAGCCACCACTCCACATTCTCCAAGAAGGGCCAGGCAGGTAGTTTGTTTCTATACACAGCAGTATAATTTGGGTAGCTTAAGCTTAACTTCCCGGTTACTCTGGCTCTCACTCATTTGCAGCAGCCTTCAAAAGCTGTTCAAGGAGCTGAGAATGACTAGAATCCAGATCGCGCCCTTCCTTCTCAGGTACATCTTTTTTGGGGGTGGGCTGTTGCAAAGGAGAGTGTCCAAACTCTGCATAGTGTCCTAAGCAAAAAGAATCTTTAATTTTTGCCCTTGTTTAATTGTTTAAAAGTTTGATTGTGCAAAAGAAAAGCAAAGTATCCAGCAGGTATGAGCTATTTAGTTCACTTGAAAATTATTTTCCATCCCATCATAAATCCAGCATTTGTTTCCAAGATTTAACACTTTTGCAGGTTACATTTCACAAGTGATCTCCCTTGTATCTTTGCTTGTCAAGAATGTTATATATTACTAATTCAACTGCAAGATGTCTCAGTCACAACTATCTGAAGATACACTCATAGAGAAGCATTATAATCCCTTCAGCTGCGAGTAATTTCTTGGATCAGGAATTATTATACCACAGATGCAGAGACTGCAATTGTATTGCTTTATGCAATGTCAGATCTACTTAGACTTTAAATTCAAATTCAGTGTTCTGCCTTTTTCAGGACTAACTAGAAAGGCCTGTCAGACCCAGCTGGGTAATACGCAGTCTGCTTAGATTCACTGCAAGCATTCCTCTTACTGGGATTGTTGCTGCAAAGCTATCCACCTCATCTGCGAGATTCAGAACTATCAAACTCTGCACAATTCAGTCTACCACATTAATTGTGGTCTCAGAGCTTGCAAAGGTATCTGTACCAAAAATCCATACACAGTGTCTTCAATTATCTACAGCATTCTCTGCTACCCTGGATAAGAGAACTGACTGTTCAAAAAGATAAATATTAAGGAACGCAATCAGAATATTAAGAAAAACAAGAATATTAGTCTCCAACAGGAGCTCTGACAACTGGCTTAAGAGCTGTCACTTTGTGTATTTCAAGTACTATTCATGCCTTGAGTTTGACATTTTATCAAATAAAAATGTTTCTGAGGTAACACAATATAACAAAGTTACCTTCAAAACACACTGGTGTGTAGGTCTGTGATTTCTTGAAATCACTTAGCACATATTAGATAGACTTTTTTTCCTTCTTTCATAACATCTGAAAGCTATGAACACACTAAGCAAGCCATTTCTTTTCTTCTTTTTTTTCATACCTTATTGCCAGCTGTGGGTGGTGCCTGAATGACAATGTGGGACAAAGAAGGATAGTCCTGAAGTTTCAGTATTACAACCTTAAAAAAATAAATAAATAATAAAAAAAAAGCCATTATTGAATATACCCCTCAGCTTCCCCCAGGCAGTTCCCAGATGTCCACATCTTGTCCTCCCTCCTCTGGAATACAACCGCATGTTCCAATACTGTAAACAGAACAAATCCTTCTCCCATGACATGCAACTACCCCAGGAATCACCTCTCCCACCTACCAGTTATGTACAACACTTGCCTTGGTGGTTGGAAGTAACTCAGCTTTCCAGGATACATCAGTAGCTTCCAGGCTGTAAAAAATCATGCACATTAAAGGATGAGCATATTCATTATGCGGACACTACGTTATGGCAGTGGATTAACACAGCCAGCTTTTCTCTATATATATATGTATGGATTCACATGATTTTGAATTGAGAACAAGTTTGGTCTACTGCAGTTAGCTACCATAGTAATTTATCAAACTATAATAATTTCAGATACTGCAAATCTTGGTTTTGCCAAAACAAGTTAAGGAAGCTCTAACTCAGTATACACAAAACATTCAGTCATTATTAGCCATGCAACTTCAGACACATAATGAAAATTCTTAATGGGCAAAACCAGCACTGGCATTGGATTAACACACAGTATTATTAGCACCTTTTAAACATCAAAAGTACCATTTTTTCCTATGGGAACATCTAAAACATAAAACATAAATTTTCTTAGCTGCAGAGCTAACAAAAGTGCTAAAATGGTGTGTACTTACGTTAAGTCAACACAATGAACTGCAACACATTCATTCAGTCGTTTTAAGTTTTGATTTTTAGAATACTAGGATACTTCTGCTTCTCTAAATAGTGTCATGTGATCTCAGGATACTGCAAAACCACTACTATTAGATCAGGTTTTAGGTAGGAGTCCTGAACGAGGTTAAACTGCATTTGATGCTGATCAAAGGTTATACACGAAAGTAACAGTCAATTTCTCCTTGGATCAGGAAAAAGTAATCATAACATCTAGCTGTGAGTTGGAGAAAAGACTCTGTGGTTACACACCCCAGAACAAATAAATACTATGCTAACCCAATTTCACCTGAAAGCTTTCCCTAAGCTGAAGGATGCGTTGTATTTGCTTTGAGCTTACTTAGCAAATGCAAGCTAAGCCAGTGTTTTAAATCCAGTTTGTAATGGCTGTAATGACTTGATTCAAATAATCACTAAATCACTCAATTTTCTAAATATTTTTCATATGACAATAGCAATTTTGGAATAAGAAAAAAAAAATAAAAGAGATGCTTCAATCCACTTATCTGAAGACTTTGAGTGACATTTGATGTCTTCTGTGACAGGATTCTAAAGAGAAGCTACACACGATTTAGGAATCCTGCACAGCAGGTAGGGTTCACAAGATGCAACAGGAGCAACTTGTCACCTCTATGAAGGTCAAAAATATAGCTTAAAGAAGAAAAAGGTCATCTATTTTATTTTGTAATCATGCAGCAGTTTTGAGAAAAACTATTCTTTCCTGTTTTCTTGGCGATACAGAAAGCATGAATTTTTCACAGTAAGAATTTTATTTTTCTGCCTAATCTCTTCCTTCCTAGGAAGAAGGATACTTTATATGCTTTAAATTCACATGCAGTCTCACAAGACCCATGTGAATATAGAAGAGAAACTGCTTATACATACCACATCGATGAATTACTGTTGATACAGCCATAAATCCAGCTACTTGTGTCCTGCAAAAATCAACACCATAGAATAGTGCATTACCTATATGTGACTGTATTTATAAATATATTAAAAATAGCAATTCCTTACTCCAAACAACGTAGGAGCTAATGCTGATAATCTTCTCCAAAATTTCTGTATGCAAACTGTTTGAGTACACCAGTTCCTAGCAACTGCTGCACAAATCCTCCGAGAGCAGAACCTTGGGGCAATTAACTTACTAAAAAGAGCAATAAACTTCTGTCTTCATCTCAATGCTTTTCTATTAAGTGTGTCTGCAGCAGCCACCACTACAGTGACCAGACTCTAATATGAATGTCAGATGCTGAAGTGTAAAAGCATAGATGATGGTAAAACCAGTCTCTCTTAGATTTCCTCAATTATTTATAATGAAAGATATCTACCAACTCTTTTTTCTTCATTTCACAATGAAGTCAGACTTCTGAGTTAACAGCAAGTGATATCCTCCATTAGAAGCCTGATATCATAATCTTGAGTTATAAGGATGGAAAAATGAAATATAAGAGTGAAAGGTAGGGTCTTCCACAAACCATTTTAAATAACTTCCATCTGCCACCTTTTCTAGTTATGAATCAATACCTTTTCTAAAAACAAGTACAAGGTTAAGCACACAAACTTTCATCACTACTCTTTAAAAAAAAATATGTGCCTTATATATGACATAACATGCACTTTTCACAGGATCACAGAATATCAGGGATTGGAAGGGACCTTGAAAGATCATCTAGTCCAATCCCCCTGCCAGAGCAGGAACGTGTCCAGACGGGGTTTGAATGTCTCCAGAGAAGGAGACTCCACCACCTCTCTGGGCAGCCCCTTCCAGTGTTCTGTTACCCTCACTGTGAAAAAGTTTTTATTAGAGTTCAATCTTTTCCAGCTGAAAGAAACATCTCAAGGTATTATCCTAAGTAGTTGAGGAATACTTTAGATTGTTAATGTTCTACTGCTCCCCCCCACCTTAAGCATTTAAGTGTTTTGAAGCAATAGCACCGTGATGCAAGTATCTCAGTCATTGTTCTGTACCTCCTCCTCCTCAGGCGGTACTAGCCCTGGCTTTAAGATATAGCAAAGGTAAAAGTTACTCCATGAACACACAACTAAGATTACAATAAATGTGCAAATATTGAAGGTGCTACTGGGAAGAACAACTAGAAAAGCACTGAGAATAGATAATCCTTTTTCACAATAGCGGTATGAACCCTTCCTTTGGTAAGGGGAAGAAAGGTAACAGGGATGGTAAGGGAAAGCATCACAATTTTCTTGCTAATAATCTAAAATACTCACATAATCCTGAAAAGCATTATTTATCAATCTCCAGTTTGCCAAGAGATTACATTCATTCCTTTCTTTCAAAAAATACTTAAAAAAAAAAATTTAAGAACATTTTGGCTGAACGTCTTGAGCAAAAGATATGAGAAATGCACATTATTGCCTCTCAATAGAGGAGACAATTGAGAAAGTGCTGTTTTCTCATCTGGCTTCCATTCGCTTCCACTGTGAAGTGGAAGATCTAGGTAGCCTTTCAGACTCACTTAAACTTTATTATTGGAAAGCAAACCTATAAGGAGCTTTCCCAAATTAGAAACATGGCTGAATCCTGGCAGTACTAAAAATAACTTCTTAATTCAAAACCATCAATACAGAACTGCACTAAATTAAAAGAGAAAGTAATCTGGGGCTGACCATAAGAGTCAAAATTAAAACATTTGAGGTTCAGGTGGCGTTGAAGGTTTCAGATCCTGAACACCAAGTGTGACATGGTAAAAAAGGAAGTACATCTAACACAATGCGTCAGCCTGTGAACGTAAACGGATGTCAATAATTTCAACTGTTCATTAAACTCTCTTAAAGCTGCAGCAAATCTAAATTATAAAACACAGCTTTATAGACAAATTCCAGAAATTAAAGAAGTTTTTTCTCACCAACATACTGTTTTCACAGTAAACATGACTGTATGATTTCCTGTGGCTTGCAAGAGGAAATGTGAAATACTTTCCATCAGAATCCTCGAAAGAAAAAAGATTGCTCATTAGTTAAAAAAAAACCAAAACAAAAAAACCCCACAAACCACCAAACAAACCCCACCCTATAAGAACACAATGAGTAAAAAAATGTTACTCACATTGTAAAATGAGTACGTCCATTTGGAGGCTTTGACTGTAATCCACACGAAGGCTCCTAAAAACAAATATGGTTTTATCCACCACACTGCAGGAACTATTATCCTTTTCTCCAAAATCTTATATTTATCTTTTACTGATAGCCAGGGTTTTACCTTGTATGTCTAAATGGCCACAAACTTTATGATGATCTCTACTGCTTAGAATTACAAATAACAGTTATCATCAGTCACATGGGAAAGAGTAAAACCCTAAGATCCAATGGCTAGAGAGTAATTGTGAAATGAAAAACCTATGGATCTTGAAACAAAGCTCTCAAGGCAACAAACCAAGACAGACACTGAAGGACACTAAGGTAACTACAGGGCATGTGACTGGTTAAAGCTGAAGCAACATTGGAAACCTCCCCAGTCTTAGTTCCTGTCAGACTTTTAAGAAAACTAACATGGAAACGTGTGTAGAAGCAAGTCAATGATCAAGTAAATAACACGTACAAGAAAAAAGTAGCAGTTTAAAGATGTGGCTGGAGAAAAAGAGTAAGACAGAATAATGAAAAGATCAGAGATACAAACAATGCAAAGGGTCATGCAAAAAAGTATCTTTCTCCTCTGTAACTAGAGTAGCGAATGCAACACAAATTTAGCTAAGTGTCAAGAGGTCACCGCAAACACAAAAATGCTAACATGAAATCCAATTTAAACATAATAAACTCCTTATTGCTAAAAACTGACCCTCAAAAAGTCAAACAAACAAACAAACCATTTAGTTCCACAACCTCTTTGGGCACCTGTTTCAGTGCTTTACCACCCTCTTGGTGAAGTACTTTTTCCTAACATCTCATTGGAGTTTCTTTTGTTGCAACTGGACTCTACTGCCTATTGTTACCACTGTACAACTCGGAGAAAAAACTAACTTCACCTTTCAATCTTTCATTTCAGAGTTGAAGACCAGAATTAGCATTCTTGTTAGGGTGAAAAAGCCCAGTTCACTCAGCCTCTCTTCCCCATGTCCTATGCCCTCGGAGCTAACCATTTTGGTGGTCCTGTTCTCCATATCCCCCAATCCTCTTCAGAATATGTCAATGCCCAAATGCCCCCTATACCAGGGTAGCCAAAACTGGACACCAAAGTTCAAGCTACCTTGGTACTTCTGCAATAGTTTACATTTTAAAAATTCCTGAAACAAAATGGTTTTCAAAAAATGGTTCAGCCCACTTCAGCAAAGCCAGGAATACAGCTGTGCCCCGCAAAAGTTCCATTTACTTTCCAAGACTCCATGCAATCAAAATTTCTCCCCTTCAACTACGCATTCTTAGTGGTTACAAGGAAACCATTAGTATGCAGACCATTTTACCCTGCGATGTCATTAAAAAACAGGAAGTCACTGGTGAAGCACATCTGAATATTCAGGATTTCCACAAGTAGCACAAAATTAACACAATGGCTCTACAATAGCCATACTGTCCCTCTTGCAAAGATAGATTAGTACTTTTGACATCCTGCTGTTCCCCATTTCTGAGATTGTCTACTAGACACCCTGGTCTAAATATGACTCCTGCTCACCCCCTAGAATCTAAGCCATATGAAAGTGACAGGCTTTTACTCCTCCCCCTTTTAACCTATTTAGCGCTGAAAACACAAAACCTGATAGTTTAGGTCTGTAACCCACATATTGTTTTAGCAATGTCTGAGGAAGGACAAAATATATTCCAGAAGGTGGGGTTTTTTTAATAATTAATCTTCTCACTAAGGAGTATCTTTTGAATCCTGTTTCAAAGACAACTGCTGCACACCTGTGAGTTCCGTAAAAGCTTCAGGATTTTCCTCAAATAACTTTGCAGGGTGTCTCACAAAGTGGTGATTCAGTACAGCCATTCTTTTCTTTGGATCCTCAGTTATCTAAAAAAAAAAAAAGAACACATTATCAAATTTTATTTTACCAATTTGTGTGATGTACAATCATCACAGGACCATAGCTAGCAATACAGTTTTTGGGATGAGAGGCAGGAGAGATTGTTAGAAGACGATACACCTTCCACTCTAAATTCAATAATCTGAACAAATACTGTGCCATCAATAGTCAATCACTGCAATACCTCAAGTCTACATGAATAGCTGAAATTACAGAGTTTTATAGGTTTACCTACTCTGAACAAAAAGAAACCATTCTATTAAACTTTCTTCCTAGACAAACACACATGCATTTCTTCTGAAATAACACACTCATGTCAGAGTTTAGGAAAAGTTCTCATTTATATTTACTAGTCTGAATTCATAAATCTAGCTTACTACATCTCATAATATTTCAAGCATCCAAATAGTTGTGGAGCTACAGTGGGATTCATTTTCATTTGGGGCTTGGAGAGTTTTTGTTGGCTTTTGTTTGGTTGGTTTTGGGGTTTTTTTTTTAAATCAAATTTACAGCACTAATTTTTGTCCATTCAGCTTTCAAAAACTGTGGCCGTTACAACTGATTTCTGAGGAGTTTTACCCTTCAGCATACTGCCAGTCAACTCCAGAACTACTGCACCCCCTTTTTTCTCTCTCTAAATCACATGTTAAAGTAAGTACACATAAGAAACTAGAGAAGACTGCCCCGAAGAGCCTCTTATGCATTTTCAACCTCTTGGACCGCAATTCCAATTCATGTTTATTGCTGCATAACATTTCAGAAAGAGAATGGGATATTTCTCCAACAGTTTTCAAAAAGTAAAATACAGGACATTAATTTAGAAAAACAATAAGTAATACTAGCTGGACTTAAACAAATACGCTAGTATTTTACTTGCGTTCTACTTTTTGCCAAAGAACACCACAAATACGTGCTGATGCTGACCATGACAACACCACATGGGGAAGTTCGAGAAGTACTGTGTCTGAGTTAACTATCAGTTTTCCCCCTGTTTGTAAATGGATCAGAGAAGGTGACTCAAACACACATTGAGAGGTCACATTCAAAGCTACACAGCTAGTGAAATTTGCTTATCCTAATGCAAGGGCAACTAACTCTGCTGCACTATGGAAGAAAAGTTCAGTCCAGACCCCAATTGCAAAGTATCAAGCAGTCAATAATAAAAACTGAGTGAACACCCAATTATTTCTGACACGTTGGTCAAACAACACACAGTCACAGAATTTTTCAGTCGCTTGTACAAAACAGCAACAATTTTTTCAGCATGACTTACACTAATCAAAATGAGTTTTCTGTGTGAAAGGATGACATTTGTCCCGATCTAGCACTCTGAGATGGAAGAAGAAAGTGTGATGGGGAAATATACAGCAGACCACATATACAAACCTGCCTTGTATTTTCATCTATGAGATCAAAAAGAGCTCTAATAGTAGCCAGGATCAATTCTTTGCACCTAGAAGGCAGAATAAGTAAAATTAAATCTAGAAAGGAAATATCCAGGGGAATAAAAGTGGTCAGAATGACATTGTAATAATATTGTGCTGAAGTTAAATTACTGTATAACTTGATAACAGAAAACAGAGAGACATATGGTCATCATTAACTTACCACACTATGGAGAGATGGTCTGTTGAGGCCCAAGCTCTAGGCACAGCTGAGCTCTGTTTGGGGATGGAAAGCAGCGAAGATTTTGCTAACGTTCAACATTTTATAATTCTAAGTAAGCCCTTCCTTCCCCTTTCCTTATTTAAGCATATTCGCCCAATTTTTAAAAAAGAGTAGTGTTTATGTTAAGAGTTGCAGAGACTAAGGTACAGTAGAATGGCTTTTTCAGTCAAAAAAATCTTACAAGTGCTGAAGGACTTGTAAAACAGGACTTGTGAAACAAAACTGTTAAGTTTCCTACGTTAGATAGCAGAGTCTAATGGTGAAAGGGCAAATAATGGTATGGAGAAAACTTACCAAAATTTTCTTCAAAGACTGTTTTTATGACCAATCTTACTATTTTAATAAGTGATCCTGGCACACAAGAATAGAAACATGCCAATGAAGCTGCTGCTGAAAAAGCAAGGGCATCCTCAATAGAAAGGAGCATCAAAGGACCATTCAGGAAGAACTGGACAGTCTGAAACTACTCATTTATACAAATGTACTGCATTTTAGGGGCTAATAATATCAAAAATGCCTCCCATAAATGGAGCTCATCGCCTAGTTGTACAACTTGATTCAAGTAAGCTATGAACTATTGATACATTACAGCCAGGAAAAAAAACCAAACCAAACCAAAACAACAAGACAGCCCCCAAAATAAAACCCCCAAACCAAAAAAAAAATGTAAAAAACCACAAGAAAGAACTGGAACCACTACACATGAGATCTCATGCAAAATTCTGGTCACCAACACTCAAGAGAAATGGAAGTAGAGCAGATGCAGAGAATGGTTACTAGGACAAAGTCAGCGCAGAGTTAATCCTCTTAGCCTAGCAGAATCAGAGCTGAGACTATTTATAGACAGCTTTCTGTGCAATGGACAGGGAGGTAAACACCAATGGAATAATAACTACTTCAGATAACATTTCAAGTTGATGTCAAAATGCATTTAAAAGCTGGCTTGTGCAGTAAACAGAAGCTGGAAATCACAAATTTTCTTCCTACTGAGGAGTGTTTTCCAGCTTCTTCCACGTTGGGAACAGGCTGACGGTGAGGGGGGTGGAATGACAAGCCTAACTGCTTTTATGACGTTGCTTGATTAGTTTTGCAAGGAAATAGATGCCTGCGAGAGCAGAACACTGGACTTGATAATCCAGTAGATCTTTTCTACTTCAAAATTCTGTGAAAAACAGTAAATACAAAAAGAAGGTTTGAAGCCAAAATTGTCTTTTTATAATCAAACCAGCCGTCTATTCCTATACTGCTTGTAAAAATGCAGGAAAATAAAACTTGTGTTCTGAAACTAAATTGCTGCAAGAAGGTGGCGAGAAGAAACAGTACCAAGCAGTAAAAGATTCAAATCGACCCCAACACATCCTCTTCTGGTGGACACTCATTTAGACTACATCAACTATTTATTGTTTTATAACCATTCACTATCTACTTTGTGTTTTCACATGTAGTATTTTCATATGTAGTTATACTATGCTGCACATATAGACTACAATTAGACACTGATACATGCATTACATAAATGGCTATCTAACACAGCTCCATGCAAAACCAAAGAAATAGTTTGCTTTTTTACCACAACAGATAAGGCACTGTCTTGTTGACTCAATCTTGGTAGAAAAGCCAGTCCTGAACGAACTTGATAATCTCTGAATCCTCCCGCCACAGAAAGGGTAGTTAAATTTCTTAAATCTTGGGCCTTTAGAATCCAATGATTGTTTACAGCTGTATAAAAATCTATAAAATATATTAAAATCAATCACAGTTTTCCCATAAGTCTACTTGATACACAACAAAGCTATAGAAACATTTAACTAAGTTTCTGTAAGACCCCCCCCGAGGCATTGAAGCTTTCATTTATATAAGGAAGGAAAATTATTGTTTTAACCCCAAGAAAGTAACAGCTGGGAAAGCCAGATAAGCTTATACCTTCTGTATCAGCTAAGCACATATACTGGTTGAGTGGCAAACCACAGATTTATTTTAAGGACAGACAGAATCCAGAAACAGTCAGCAAGGAAGAAGTATTGCATTGCAATCAATTGTAGGAGAGAGAATTAATACAAGCACAATAAATCAAACTCAGCAGCTAAAGATAATCCATTCCTCTTGGGTGCTACAGAGAATAATGAAAATAAATGTCTATTCCCTTACTTTCATCAATTCCCTCAATATCAACATGTAGCAACACAATTATCACTGAGCATATATCTTATCAGTATACTTTAGTCAAATCTAGCTTTTCAAGGAGTCTACAGTACATGCATAATGATTATACTTAATTTTGTATATCACAGCTACTTAGGTTAGCATAAAATATGATCTACCTTTTGTGTAGATATATTATATAAAATATATAGCGATATCTACATTTAATATTCTCGCCCCCCCCCCCCAACTTTTGTGTGTGATAAACACAGAATTTAACAACTCTATTTAGGCAATGTATTTTATAAAGAAAGTCACTACAAAGGTCAAGTTTTATAAAAAAGAAAAAATTGTCATTCGATGAAGAGCTTACAAATTAAGTAATAGAGTCTGCAACTTACTGGAATTACAAATTATTCAATTTATTGAGAGTTCCAGGCCCTGCTCACAAGCTTAAGTCCACATAACTCATTTTATGACACCTTACTTTCTCTCGGTATTCTAGTGCTCTCACACAACTACCTGAGCAACAAAGGAATAGATTAATTACAGTAAACGCAAATCAGCACATTTTGCTATTGATTTGCAAGAATATCACCCATCAGTGCTTGACAGGATCAATAAATAAACACAATGTAATGAGATAACCTGCACCACTTACCTGTAAGATATTTGTCTAAAGGCATTACAGGTGCAACATGAGGTGTGGCTTGTGTAATGAGGAGATTTATCAGTTCAGGCTTAAAATTCTTCAGAGTAAGCAATGCTCTTGCAACAAGACCACCCATGGAATGACCTACTATTGCAACACTGGTTGGTGCAAATTCTCGATCCTTAATCAAAGAGCAAATAGTAATTAGATGCATCAAAAAATTTGCAAAAAACAAAAAGATTCAACATTGAACTACGGTTATCAGTTACACATTTTTTTCCCTCCAAATTGAGTTATGTCCTCTCAAGTATAATAACTACTATCAAGTTTATAAGTTTACAGAATGAATATAAATTTAGTTGCTATCTCAAAAGAAATAAAAAAGTACTTAATGTGATTCGTAGCTCAAAAGGAAATGTGATATAGCCCGTGGAAGCATAAGAAACTTCAGCTTATTTTCATTTCTGAGATTCTTGGGCTATGAGAGAACTGGATGTACAGTGATGCTATACTAGTATTTGAACAAGCTAGGGAAAGTTTACATCTCTACTACAAAAAAAAAAAGCATACGTTGTGCATGGAAGTATTGACTTAGAAACCCAATTATAGGACCTGACACTAGGGCTCTAGGGTTGTCACAGGCATTAAAATCTATTAAAAAGCAGCACTTCTCTATTGCACTATCATCATATTCAATTACACACACATTATAGAGTCTCCCTCCTCTTCAATATTGCAACAGAAAAGGCAGCCCAGAATCCCATTCCAAAATGTGAGTACATTATTCAGCATATGTCACCACTTACCTTGTACAACTTAAGAATTACTTTTATGCATTCATGCACAAACTTGGTCTGTCGTTGCAGGCTACCACCATACAATGCTACCAACTCTTCATTAAAGTTTACACTGAAGAAATTAAAATGATACTTGAAGTCAACATCTTCTGCTTTTCTAAGTGCAATGGAGCCAAGAGAACGTACTAGGGAAGAGAAATCACATTAATTAGAACAGT
This sequence comes from Nycticryphes semicollaris, assembly GCA_013400055.1. Classification (NCBI taxonomy): domain Eukaryota; kingdom Metazoa; phylum Chordata; class Aves; order Charadriiformes; family Rostratulidae; genus Nycticryphes; species Nycticryphes semicollaris. Next base: position 1,156,491 of record VXBJ01001130.1, on the reverse strand, counting down.
CTAATAGTTACTGCTTAGCACCATCATTAGTAGACAAGCACATAAACATATAATCTATTAAGAAACAATTGTTATCTTAAATCCTTTTTTCAATTGTTCATCTCAAGTCATTTATAGAAGTAAAAAAATTATGAAGAAGACATCCAAAAGCAAACAATCTCTTTCCTAATATGCCATCACGGTCATTTTACAAAAACAGATTTGCAGATATAAGTCATTAGGGTAAAAATATGTCACTGCCAGAACTGAACCGTAACATGAGAAAAGAAATCATTATTTCCTACTTTTATAGGAATCCCTCTGGTAAAAAAATATTAGTAAACATATTTTAAGAAAAGCTTATAGAAGAATCTGGAAAAGAACAAACCTGATGAGATGAAAGGAAAGTTTGGAACCAGTTACCAACAGCTGTATACTATGCCTATGGCCATGTGACCTAGCTTACTGTTGACTACAGAGATATTTTAGGGCAAAATAAATTTATACAAGATCAAGGATTACATTCCTCCATCTGAGGGCTGCTTTCCTCATCTCATTTACACCTTCTTACTGCCACCAGGAAAAAGCAGCAAAACGAGCGGTCTTGACTTCAACTGTAGCTTCATTGCTACTGCTAAGCTTTCCTAAAATTCCTATGAAGACCATCAGCTCTAGGACAATATTCCCAAACACCACCGAGATACCAATGGGGGACTGGAAAAACAAACCCCAAAGGGCACTTTTCCACCTAAACTCGAGGGAGAAAACGTTCTGCTTACAAGGTCTTGATTCTGACAAGTCTTCTCCATCTAACCCCAGCTGCTATTTAATACAGCTTTCTGAGTGGAGAATTGTCCCTGAGTTTCCATGGAGACATGGCAAGATGGGAACAGTAACAGCTGCAAATAAAGAAGCACGATAGGGAAAGAAGAAAAGTACTTTTGCAAAGGAACTAATGATCACCAGAAAGGGGTGCCCAAATCCAGCACACAGAAGCAAGGTTTTTCTACATTGCAACATTTTCAGAGGTCTGCAGCCTACAGAATTCTCCTTCAAAAGACTTTGCTATAGAAATTTGCCCATCAACCAAATTTCAGCAAAGTTAATGAAACCCAAAAGTAATATTTATTAAATACTTCATATGTTCAAACACCCAGCATGATGAAATTTATAGAACTAATTTGTAGTTATCATTTCACCATTTCTATCTAAAAGTAATAAGCACTATGAAAACCTTTGAAATTATTTGAAAAGGCCTAAGAAGTAATTAAAACATCACATATATTGTCACAACTTTATACCTTGAAAGTCATGGTAAAAGGAACCAGAATATTGCCAAAGATCACAGGGCCAGCATGTGACAGATTCCTAAAAAAAACTCAGGATCTCAATTCTCCCAATCATTCCCAACAACAAAAACAGACAATCACCCTGTAGTTAAAGCCTGAATTTTGTCCATTTTCAAATGTTCGTTTTAGTGGCCATGAAGGACAATGAATTCATATGTTTCAAAAGTCACAGAATCATAGAATCATTTGGGTTGGAAGGGATCTTTAAAGGTCTTTAAATGCCCCTCCATGAGCAGGAACATCTTCAACTATGAATGTATTTTAAACAAGAAAGAAAATAACACCACAACCTTCCCTGCTCAAATAGGTGTCAGAATTAAAATGTGCTATCCCACAATTAATTCTGAAAAAAAGATGAATTTTCATAAATTCCATCATAAACCCACAGAATAAGGCAGAACAATGCATTTTAACAAAGATTTTTAAAAATTAACATAACTTACTGACAGTCTCCCTAAATCAATTTCCCAAAATAAATAATATTTAGATATTTGCTGATCTTAAGGGGCACATTATATTCACAGTACTTAGTACTTCTGCTCAGCTAGTTTTCCTTCGTATAATTCCTTTTGATGCCTAACGTAGTCTGAAAGTATTATTTTATTACCTAAGTAGTGATGTACTGCTGTGTTTTTAGCGACAGCATTAATTCAGGTTTGCAATACTTTAGGCACAGTTACAAAAGTCCACAGGGTACCTCTCATAATCATTACGTTTGTTATCTTCTTTAGATACTATTGTGCCTGCAAGCCTGTATAAGTTTTCTGAAAGTACAAGTTGGTAAAATATTCTACTTTGTTATAAGCTAAGCAGGTATGTTCTCAAAGAAAAAACTTCGTAAGGGTTCTCTAAAACCAGATAGTTTAATCATCAAGTTCAGTGCAAATATGAGGAAAAATTATCACAGCAAGACATCTGGGTTTAGACTGCAGTGTTTTTCCCCATCAACACATCAACTGGACTAGCATCATTAGAGAGTTACTAACTGTTTCACAGCACATTTTAGAGAACAAATAAGAGTCTGACAAACCCAGCCTGTGAGAAATACTGGAATAAACAAACACAACACTTCATGTTCAGTGAAGTACTAACTTTGGTATTTACAATAAAAAAATAAAAATGCTTTAAAACTATTACTACTTTTCATTTGGAGCCAAAAAGTGTAAGAGGGAATAACATAGGAAACAAAAGCAGGCTATGTGTACATTGAAAAGATTATGCTAGGGAAAAAACACCATAGAGAGGTAGGAAATAATGAAGCTACAGAGCAAGCCACAAGATGATGTTTATTTCTATAGCACATAAATTACTTAACATCACATATGGTAGCTTGTTCAGTTTCCTCTAATCAAAATCAGGTCTTGTTTTATTTGGCATAAGGACACTAACCCTTGTTAAAATCAAAACCAACTCAATGTTTATGATCAAGAACACAGCAAGGGTGCAGTGCTGCCCTAGCACAGAATAAACAGTACTCTTTCTGGCTATCAAAAGTCAAAGTGTTACTCCAGACAAATACTCAACTGTTCAACCGATTTGAAACAAAAATGAAGTCTTCTGACTGCTTGAAATGAGCCATGGACTAAGAAGGGTATCTATACCATAACATGATCAACGATTATGACTTTCGTTAATATTATTTCAAACAAGAAAACTTCTTGCCATTAAGTGACGCATAAATATGAGAGCTCTTTGTACCATACCTGTAACTTGGCCAAATGCTTACCTTGTCTGTAACTGCCAGCATTCCCGGGAAGAAAGAGAACCGGAATTCCTGTCAGGAGGAGATTTTTGTTTTCTTCAGCGTAGTTCCCTTCCCCATAAAGATAGAGCTCATATACCGGGTATCTTCTCACTGTTTTCTTCGGTAATTTTATTTTCTGTTGCAAAAGTTAAAAAGGAACCAATTACTATGTCTAAATTGTTGTAAACAAAAAAGCAGCTCTTCAGTAATTTCAAGGATCTGGCTTATGTTTTATGTATTGTTTTAAATTACAGTCTAAAGAATACTGGGGTTTGCTTTAACAATTAAGTACAGAGTATTTGTTGAACTAGATATTACTGTGCATGAGTGGCTGCAGTTACTTACTCGAACAGCTCTTAACTTTAACTGGTTTTGAAACCCAACCATGTCAAAACCCAACCACTTTCCCCAGGACACAAGAATTTGAGAGCAGAAACTGGAGCATATGAGCGATCCTAATTATTGCTACTGCACCTGAACAGTTCTGGAATCTTTTCCAATACCACATAACTCAGAACAAGGATGTACTACTGCACCTGATACCAAAGATAAATCTTGAGAACAAAGTTATGTAGGTGATCGTCAGGTGACAACTATTATGGCAGGGTAAATTACAGATGCTGTGTGAATTCTCTTAGGTGACTTTTACCTGCAGTGGGAATTTCAACAATAGTAGTAACCACCTTAATATGGCTTGTCAGAAAAAAATAAACCCATGATACGCTGGGGGGTTTCTTTTTGTTGCTGTTTTCAGTCGGTTACATGGCCTAGTGGCAAGCAACCTAGATTTGTAACTACTCAGGGTCAAATTTACACAGTCAACTGTCTTAAAAAATGCCACTTCTTGTATCTCTCACCAGCACAACACTTGCTCAAAGAGGCTTAAATCCTAATCCCCAACATGAGTAAATACAAAAGACATGTTGCGGCAGATAAGAATTTCATGCAACCACCAATAACATCACACAGATTTTACTAGGAACATTCAGTTGGTTGGCTTCAGATTGAAGCTGAAGTAGGCTTTGGCTGCTAGGAGATCTGAAAACTTAGCACGTAGCATTCTAAATTTTGTCCTACAGCACTGAGGAAACAACCCCTGTAGCTATAAGCAAGGTTTTCTTTGGTAGGCTAACACAACTATGTCAAGGTTAGCAAGTGAAGGTTAATAGATCCAAAAATTAACTTGCTGTTTCATTACCAATTTAAGTACTAAGGTTTTGCTTTAAGATCTTCTTTACTATGCAAGCCAGTTCGCAACCTACTTCAGAACAGAAAACTATATAGAATACTTAATGTTTTTTCCCAGCATAGATAATATCCTAGATAACTCTAAACGAATGTTTAGGAGCCCACAAGTTATGCTTTGGGAGCTTTTAATAGGACAGAAAAACCTCTATTAAGAACTACTATTAAAAAGATAAATTGATTTTTAGCAACTGCGTGCTGTAGCAGTAACCTACATATACTCATGTTTACATCCTCCTGCTATTAAGCCAAAAAACAACAGTTGCACTCCTCCCTCTCAAACTGATCCAATGCTATCTAAGAGGTCTTCAATGAGGTTTCTAAAAGGCTTTCACTAGCAAAGCAAGAGGGACTTCAGGCTGGTTTACAAGCTTCCACACACATTGTGGGACCGTGCCACCTATTAAAGTGCTCACCAGAAAGACTCTGCACTACTGTTCACTGCCTGAGAAATACACTCATACTCAAACCTCAGTTACTCGCTTTTTTTTTGTCACATTAGTTGCTTCGCACTCTGTGAAGCCACAAGAAGGACCAAGTATAAGACATAACCTCCTGGACACTAACAGCGTTGTGAGTGCTGTCAGAGGACCTGTCCCAGCCTCTTCCTTTGCAAAAGCTTGGGTGACCGGTTTTACCAGGACTACAGGAACTACAGTTAGTTCCAGGGTAGAAAATTGGAAGCTTTTCTAGTCTTTTTCTTTCGTACAGGTGTCATTAAGAATCACCTCTTTCCTTTACAGGTAGGCAGCTTTTCCCATCTGTAGCTACCCAAGGCGCACTATTAGGTGAAGCAGCCCAAAGCAGCGCGTTTTGCCAGACGCACCGACCCCTCAAACAAGCCAAAGCGATTTTTGCCTCACTCATCACTTGCGGTTCCGCAGGGGCCGCCTCACGGAAGCGGCAAGTTCGCTAACCCCAAAGTTACGGGGTCCGCCAGGAGCCTCCTGCGCGGGGGCTCTCCCGAGGCCGGGCGCGTCCGAGGCTGTTTTCCTCTCCCTGTAGCAGGGAAGGGGAGAGGAACCTCAGGAGAGCCGCGCCTCGGCGGAGCGGCTCCCGACCGAGGCTGTGCGGGCGGCACCGCCCCACCGGCCGCCGCACCCCGCCAGGCGGGCTCCCACCTGTTACACCGTTCCCTCAGCGCCTCCCCCCCGCCGCCGCACTCACCAGGTACTCGGGGTACTCGTACATATAGGTCATGCTGCACCGGTTCTCCTCGTAGAGGAACAGCACGTCCCGTACCCCTAGCAGCACCAGCACCGCCAGCGCCCCGTAGAAGAGCGCTGCCGCCACGGCGTGCAGCCGGCGGCCCGGCCGCCCCATCGCACCCCGCAACCCTCGTCCCCCCGCGGGCTCTCCGCTCACACAGGCGCGGCGGGGCGGGGCTGGGAGCCGCCGCCACCGCCCGGAAGGCGGAGCGGGAGGGCGCCACAACCTGGCCGCCGCCGGGAGCGGGAGGCCAGCCGCCATGTTGGTAAGGTCAGGTGCTGGGCCGGCTGCCGGTCCGCCAGGCTGAGGAGCGGCCGGACGCCATGTCGCGGGGGTAGGAGCCATTAGGGTGAGGTCAGAAACCTACCTATAGGCTTCCCCCAGCCGGTGGGTCGCAGGGACGAGGCGTGTCCGCCATGATAGGGAGGTCAACTCGTCGCGCCACCGCTGCGGTGTGCCTGCTTGGCCGCCTCCGGCCCGCGGGGTTGTTGCCAGAAGGGCAAGAGCCGTTCCGAGCTGAGGCCTGCGAGGGGACACCTTCCCCTCGCCGCCCGCCTTAGCAGGCAGCGCGGCTTTGTCGGCGTTTACGGACTTCAAAATGCCCTCACGGGTTTCGGGGGACGCCCCCCCGCCGCTGGCAAGGGCCCGGGGCACCGAGAGGGCCCGGCCGGAGCCGCACCCCAGCAACCCGGGAAGGGCGTACAGCTCTGGGACGGACATCGCCGAAAATATACCTTCAAACACTAGTGCGCGGATGCTTTTAAGGTTCCCGGCCTGTTAGGAGTTCAGTCACAACAGCCGTAGAGTTTCACGTACTCGAAACGTAAAAGACGGGGCCGGGGGGGTTAGTGTTGGAGGGGGGCTGTGTGTGTGTGGTTTGGCTTTGGAAGGGTTTTTACTTGTCTTAATTAATCCCTTAGCAAGTTGCTATCTTTTACTATGTTTAGGCAATTTTCATGACTGGATTTTAGCCTCTGTGGGACAGCCTGCCCCCCGATGCGTAACAAACCCACGGTTGCTGGTGTTGTGCCTCAGTGAAAGTTAACAGTAAAAGATTTCATAACTGACCAAAAAAACCCCACCGTTCCTGTTCTTTTTCAACTAAGACAAGAGGTAGTTACATATGAGAGAAGTACAAGAGAGAAATACATGTAGTTGCATTTTCATCTTCGCTGATAAATAAATAAGAGTTTCCCCCCTCCTTTAAAAGAACATTTACTCAGTTTTCCAACAGTATTTGTACCATTTTTATTTGTAAAAATAACCATCTGAATGCATTTCAATAGTAGTTTACAGTTAGGGTTCTTCATTACATTAATACAGCATTCAGTAATTGAAAAAATTACTAAACTGTGCTTCAGAGGATTCAGGTTGAATTCCAAGTCATTCACTTAAGTAAATCTTTTTCATCAGTTTGCATGTGACATTTACCCAAGTCCTTAAACCTCAATTTACAAAAGCAAACAATACCGACAAAACCCCACTGAAACCATCAAACAATAGTTTATATTGTTTATTACAAATGTTATGCAAAATATAACACTGGCACCAGATTCTTATCACCATGGTTTGTAAATATATATTGCACATGCTAAAGCATTAAAATATAAGACAAAACCTACAAAACATAAGATATTGGCTTTAATATGTAGATCACTGCATAAGAAACTCATAAAATTACATTTTATACACACACTCAGATTGTCACTAATTTAAAACACCCTTTCCTATAACACTGACCTAAGGTTTACTTTTTGTGTAATAAGAAAGCATTTTCAGCACTGCAAAAATTATACGGTATTCCTATAGAAATTTAGCATATTAATTTTCATTTCAATGCAGGTAGAACATATGAAAAAAAGAAACACTTTATACATTCAAAGAAGGTCTGAAATGAAAATTTACTGGTAATATATTGCTTTTATAACACTCAAATGGAAAAAAAAAACCAAACCCAAACCCGAGTTTCACAAAACATTTCCATAATACACAAATATAAAAAGGCACTCTAATATTTCTTACATGACTAAGAATAAAAATCACAATTTTTTTAAAATCATCCTCAAGATACATAACCAAGTTTCTCAACAGTACAATGGATAAACAATTAATTTCATGTGTTTGTTCTAATTCAATGATCTGGCAGTTGTTCACTGCATAAAAGTACCAAACACATTATGGTGCCCTTTTAGTAGCGATGAACAGAAATCCCCTGAGCTATTTCACAGCAATTTCAGGCAGTCCAGAGGTTGTAACTCAGTATTTATGAGAGAGACTTGGGACCCCATCCTGCTGTGGATTCCACCTGCAGTTGTGGTTAAAATACAGGATGGAATGATCCTGCCAATAGAGCGGGGCAGATGGCTGCCCCTCCCCAAATAACCTTCGCTTGGTGCAGACACAGAAATTGTCCACGTACTGTAAATTGCAGGATCCAGGGTTAAGTGCAACAATTATATATGATTAACTCTACTCTTGTAAAAAGTCCACAGAAAGGCAAGGTGATTATTTACAAGAGTAAAATTTTTCCCATGCTTAAATACCTGCCCTAAATTACAAATTTATGTCTACATGTGATAAATTATGTTACAGATTAATGTGCGAGCATACAAAAAAAAGGGATTCTGGTAACTCACATGAGATGTGGGATAGGTCAGCACTAAGAACTTCCAAGTGGCTTGCTTGTGACAGTTTTCCTCCTAGGTATACACCACACCCAGAACACGACTTCTGCAATGTGCTTTCGATGCTAGCAAATCATGTTTCTATGATTTTTTTTGGAATATTGCATACTTACATTATTTTTAGTTTAAGTTCAAAGTTAGGAATTGGTTCCTAGAAGGCTCAAAAGCAATTCAGTAATGACCTATGCTTCTCTAATCTTGTGCACATCATTAAGAGGCAGCACTGCACAATTACCAGAGTTAAGAGGTACAGAAGTACGTTCAGTAACTCTGTATGGTAGCAAGTAAAAATAGTGACATTTTTTTTTTGATGGCTGTTTAAATTAATACAACATCCTCTTTGTAAAGAGGACTGGTTTTCTCCTAATGAAGCAACTTCAGGTAGGACAGCAGAACACTCTGTATTTCAGCACAAGGCTTAAAACCAGTCCTGGCAAGGAGCCTACCTACCTCTCCAGCTGCCTGCTGTTAGACAGGTGGCAGCCACTTCCCATTTGTTTGTTTTCAGTGCCATCACTCCACATGCAAACAGGAAAATTTGGGATTTCTATTCATTTCTGAACAGACACCACTGAAAACTTTAACTGATCTCTCCTCTTATTTTCAGTGCTTACAGCAAGGTGGTTATTGCTATTCTGCAACTTTTAAAAGCAAAACCATTGAGAAATATCAGTCATAAAAATGTTATTCTGTGCTGTTTCTGAGGAGAAAACCAGAGGTCCAGGTGCTCTGTAAATCTGCTGCAGGAAATAAAGAGTCGAGGGAAAGGAAACACTTGCCTTTAGAGACGCCATCTCTTTGGAAATTTGTTAATGTTCAAGGAAACAATACTTAATTTTACCGAATGTTTAAGGAAACTATCTAATTTTAGCATGGCAAAATAAACTCAATATCTAAATATTTTTCCTGATTAAAGAACTGGAATCTGCCACCAGATTTTTAATAATTCAGCAGAACAAAAATCCTTACTTTTTGTTTACCCTGCCAAACGTGTGCACTGATGAAGAGCATCTCTTCCTCCCAGCACAGATGCAGGCCTGCAGACAGCCTGAGTGTGAATCACGGGAACTTTAACACCTTGACTCCATCCTACACTACTATTTCCCTCTTTACTGTAGCTGTTCTCTCACTTGTCTAACATGGGGTTGGATCCCTTTCTTAAGCTCTTAAATGAGGGGAGGTGTTTTATTTTCTGCGTTTTACCAATATAGCCTGTGGGCTAAATCTTGGCATTCCATACAAGAAGATGAGCACTCTCCCAAAGTGCATTGGCCTTTCCTTTTTCTACTCAGGCCAGCAGTCTTGCCTAGATTCACATTTCCTTTTGCATAACACCAAATAGTACGCACAAACGCTAACGAGGAGAACAAGCCATAGTTCTTTTTCCTGGGCATTTGTATCATTTCAAATAAATATAAACACATTTACATTAAAAGTATATGAACATATTCTTTAGTCTGGAAAAAAACCCAACTGTGGTCAACACATCATCAGTTACAAATGTCAACTTGAAACCTGTGTCATAAAATGTAAAATTCACTCAAGACTAGTCTTTACTTCAAAAGTTTGTATTTCCATGGTTTAGAAAAACTACTTCATTATGTCACTCACATTTGAATTAAAAAATAAAAGTAGCAAAGTCTTCCATTTAATTACTGAAGCGTTTTGGTCCTCTTGGTACAGCTGCTTAGTTCATGATAGCTTTGTTTATTTTTTTGTTTGTTTGTTTTTGTATACAAAGTCTCATTCTTCCTTTTGTACGGCTGTTGCAGAGGAGGGTCGTGGTCCATTTGACCTAGAAACTTTGGCAGAAGGAGTAAACATATTCACAAAGTTGACATTGCTTTAAAAGCTGGTGACAATAGGCTTTTTTAGCATGTATCTCTGGTCCCCTGCACAGTACACTGCTCTGTTTTCTGGTGTTTGGTATTTCAACTTTTGGTGTTACGCTTTCATTGCTTTATCTTTGCTCTGTTAATCCAAACACTGGCAAAAGTATTTTAAAATTCGTTACTGTTTGCAGTAAAAATAAGTTAAGCATAGAAAAGGAAAAAAACCAAACACTTTAAGCTGGCAAGTCATTATAAACTTTTACATACACCTTTGTCTACACCTGTAGGTTCCCCCCCCCTTTTTTTTTGTTGTTCTGGTACTAGATTCTTGGTTAATGGCTCAGGTGACAGAAGCATCTAATGACCCTAATTCCGTAGTGCAAATAAACCATACGTGTTTGTGCTGAATTGAAAAAAAAGCAATAAGGGCCAAATGATTTTCATTTTACACAAGTGATTCCGTTAACATCCATGGGAAAATATGGTGAGACCAGTAGAATTTGGCCTAACGAGTTCATAACTATGTTTTTCTTGTGCTGCAACTAAGAACTCTAAAAAGTGCCTTCTGTACATTTAAGTGCTTAATACATGCAGAATGTAAAATGTTTCATTTCCTGCAGAAAAGTAATACAGGCGGTTTTAAGATTTGTAACTTTACCTTTGGTTTGTGTAAAAAAACCCCAACAAACTATCTAATTAACAGAGCCCCTGAAAGCAGCAAACAGACAAACATAGGAAAGGGATGATGCTCAAATCTATGGAGGCTACACTGGAAAAATGTTTGTGTACTAAAGGTACAGCTAAAACACGTAAGAACTTTTTACAAACAGTTTCCTGTTTATTTGTGCTGTCAAAAAGAAAAAAGGCATTTTCTCTTTTTCTACTTAAAATAAGAGGTAGAGACTTTCCACAGGGGCACTTAGGGCCTAAAGAAAACATTAGGAAGCTGAAAAGCTGCAGAACGTCAATGGGAATATGTTCCAGTAAATCCCTCTAACTTTGTTATTTAAAGGCTCAATTCTCATCAACACTAGAAATCTTTCAACACCTACTCGTCAAGAATAATAGTTAAGAATATAGCTGTGGGATTTAAGCCGTTTAAAAAGACAAAAGTAAAGCTGAAATGAAATAATAATGGAAAACAGTTTTTGAACACCAAAAAGTCAAAATGTTTCAGAATCCGAATCATTTTCATTGTACCCATCCTCTGTTCCTACGTTATTACTCAGGGGCTTATTGTAAGAGTTAATGCTATCCATACTGGAGCCATCGCAGAGGTGTGTCCTGCCCAAACTGTCTTTTTTAAGACAAACGAAGTTGAAAGCCGTCATTGAACTGGAAGGAGAGAAAGGCATCATGGTAGCCAAAATGAGTGCCAGGCAGTCAGCCACGTCTTTGTTAGGAGCGCAAGCCAGGGCTGGCGTATGACCTGGGCACAAATGCAGACAAGGCAATGGTTAGTACTAAGGGTACTGAGAATGGCGCTGAGCATTCCTCATATACATCTCTAGGTGACGTCAGAAGCAGGAGATGTATGTTCAGTTTCAATCATGCCAGGCAACAGGGGTACGTTACTTCTTTTGAATTAGACATGCTGGGGAAATACACGCTTCATGGAGCACTTAAATCACTGTGACCACAACAAGCACTATTTCTTTTAAATCAGGCAGCAAACAGACTTCACGGTATGAATACAAGCACTTGCTAACCACAGTTGTAGAGCACAGACAGTATGAGGAATACAGAACACAGGGACTATGGCAACAGGGGCAGAAACCAGCTCCGGTTTCTGTGCGTATGAACAAGTCTCATTCTGAGAACAATGACTGTCGTTAGAACATAAAACATATTAGTTTAAAACCAATGCGAAATAATAAGCAAAACGATTTTAAAGACTACCAAGTTGAGTATCTACTCAACTCAGGAAGCAGTTTATTTAGTAATTAAATTATGAAAGAAAACAGACCTGTGCACGTGGTACGTGTGTACACATGTATGACTACACGGATGTTTAGTTACCCAAATTTATATTATGTTAGAAGAATAACGACTGTATTCAGAAAGCATGGCATATGCTTTAAATACAAAGTTAATATTCTACAGATGTCAGCAGAACGAAGAACTGGGGAGGTTATTAAAAGTTTGTCTTCACTGCAATGTAATGTGGCTCCTGTTCAAGCGCTGCCCCTCTCCCCCTGAGTTCCAAGTGTGAATATTCGTTAGAGTTGTACATATTTAGAAGTTGTTCCTAGGAAAATTAAATGTATACCAAATTTAAATTTAATTTTCACTTGTTACATACATGCAGATTAGCTGGATCTGTATGTACAATTTTGATGGTAAGAACTGTAGTTCAAAGCTGGTTAGTCTGGTTCAATTTTCTGTCCCTTATCTCTAAAATGAGGCTAGGGCCAGGTAACTTCAGTGGAACTCATTCGTGCGTGTGCATCTGGTAACGTTTAGTTAACAGGAAATACTCACCACTCAGATCTTTTCATCCATAGATCTCAAATGTCTTGCAATGATGGGTGAGTATTATTATTGTTACTTTACAGATATGGGAAGATTGTTACATTAATGCCACGAAGTCAGTATTGTAAGAAAGACCAGCTTATTTCAGGAAGACAATTTAGAAAACATTAATTATAGAAGCATAGCCCTCTACGGGTTTTATAATGCTTAGGGAAGAACTTCACTGAGATCTGAAACAAAATTAACAGATTTATTAACCAACCGTGCATTTTATGAGGCAACAGTGATTTACTTGCGTCTTGGATTAGGTCAGACAATTGGTAAGGACAAGCTTTGATCTCAGAATGAACTGGAACACAATCAAACATATGTTGATGGTTTTCTTCCTACCCATTAAAACATGCGCTGATTGAATGCACAATCCTTAATTCTTCTGCAAGGCGTCAGAATTATCCGGTGCCACTTGCATGTTTAGGAAATTCAAGTTACCACTGCACTCGAGCATTAAAAAAGACTAGCTGTTGACAGTACATGCAAAATGAACAGTAAAAGGGACTGCTGTGATGATTAGAATACATTTTCATATTGAAAATAAATAGTATCTTTTTTGTAACCTGGTACTCACACAGCTCATTGTTTGCTCTTGGAAGGATAAAAGCATCAATGATGTCTATCATCAGCTTTTAAGTCTATTGCTTCAGTCTGTTGTAAAATTACCTGTTGGGCCCTACTGAAGATTGTCAAAGTGTATTATTTACTTACCATTTTCATCTACTGCTAGGACACATGCCCCTTTGGATAGCAACTCTTCAACCACCATCTTTAAGCCGTTCCGTGCAGCAATATGGAGAGGTCTACAAAAATATAACAACTAAATTCAAGTTCAGTTTAAAATAGACTCACTAAAAAAAAGTTAGGTAATTCTTAAAGCGAACCCAGCCTCAGAAAGAGAATGTTTTCCTCTTCTGAATCATTACAAGCATATTGTAGACATTAAGTTATATTCCAGCCTTTAAAATCATCCTCATGTTCCACATCTATAAAACGCACGTGCAAGACAAATATAATCACCTTTACCTTCACAAAGATTGTGTAATGCTTTCCAGTCTAAAGGCTTCTTTAAAAAGTTCTCATTCTTCCACTGTTTGCAGCACACAGTGGACATGTAACAGGAAAAGGCATCTAAGACTGAACGCATGCCTTTGTTCCATCCTTCATTCTGGCTGCTACAGGCTGTTCAAAATTATTATATTGCCTTTTTCTCCTTGAATACTTGATTGCTAATCTCTGTTACTAAACTAAAAATAACCACTGGGGTGCTCCCTTCCTGGGCCAGCCCCCAATGCTCCTTGCTCCTTTGGAAGAGGAGCAAAAAGGGTTAAGATGGAGTGAATTCTTCAGCAAGCATTAGATGATCTGCCACCAGAACTCAGAGCTGAATCTTCTCTTGCGGGATTCCCCCCCACCAGTCAAACAGTTGCAGCTGGAGCAAGAATATCAATGCTTCTAACTGCTGATAATATACGCTATGGATGGGAGTTGCACATAAAATATCACCCAAAAAAAAAACCTTCTGGAAATTAAATGTATCACCTTATGTCTAAATACATTGTTTAGATTTAAGGTGAAGCTCAAAAATGCCAGATAAATGCTTACACATTCACAGGATTAATAAACATTTTTATAGAGTCTTCAAATAAATGACCTCATGTGATTTTACCACCAGACCATGTATAGAAGTGGCATCAAAGGAATCAAAATTAAAAGTGAAAATGCATTATACATCTGGCTTTTCAAGGGCAAGCATTCAAAAGAATCAGAAATTAAGAGGCATGAATTTGAAATGCAAAATCGGGATCATCTGGTAGATCAACTGAACTTGAAAAGATCAGGCTATACTTACGTCTGCAATGCATTATTTTTTGCATTAATAAGGCTTTGTTCTTGTATCTTGTCAAGTATTAACAAGGCACATTTTTCATGACCCTGTTGTTGGAAAAATAGCGTTAATTTGCTGAGGAGTTTGTAATTGAGGCAAAAGAAATGTTACATATAAAAGTGAAATTCAATAACTCAGTTTGAAATACAAAACACACTACTCATCTTATAAGGATGTGTAGTAGCTGAATTGTAGGAGCCTTAAAATCCATTTACAGACCATGGGATAATTTAGCACATTTAGAAATCTAGACATTCATCTGTCTTTCAACTTTCCCTTCATTTCTATGAATTCACCTCTTCAGCTTTCTGAGAAGACCGCTATTTCTCTTGAGAGCATGTTCAATGGATTCTTTATTAGAACTACATGGTAACATCGAAAGAGGTGGCTTAGTCTCAAAACCCAACACTATACTTTCTGGGATTCTGAATGCCTTTGTGTATTATTAATAAGCGACTACAAAGTCCCTTCAGTGTGAGAGCTCTAATAATGAAACTTTGGAAATGATACAGATCCAGGCCTTATTTCTGAAGACACTGTTTCAGCAAAGCAAGTCGCAGGTGCTGAGCCTACAGGCCTGGCAGGTGAATTCAGCGAGGCCCCTGTGTCTGCAGAAACTGGAGTAATACTGTGACACTGGAATCCACTCTGTGGGTAGGAGCAAAAGAAAATGCCCAGGAGACAGAATCCCACGGGCATTTTTTCTTGAAGAAACAGCAATAGCAATAGCAATTAGGAGGAAGAAAGGGTGGGAAAAGACACCACCACCAATCTAGTCAATGCCTCTGGTTTTACTGCTACAGAGCATAAGGGAAAATTTTGGGTTCCTTCCACAGAAACTGGAGAATAAGAAAAAAAAAAAAAAAGTTGTTTTTTTTTCTTTGCCATTGAACCTATGCTAAGCAATTTTACAGTGAGATTATTTAGTAAAATCTCAAAGGATTTTCCACTATTTCTCTTAGTTTCCCTCCCTTATGTTTCAGCTGTAGTAAGAGGCATCTTACTAAATTTACTGAACTTATTAGACCTCGAAACAGACTGGAGAAAAGCTGGGAACGATGCTCCCTTCCTCACCACAAGTTCAACTCTCACATCTCCACCGCAGAAATAATGTTAGGGGCATAAACACACACGTACATACATACAGACTGAGAAGAGAGTAGTGGCATTCAGAGATCTTCAACTTACTTTACTGCTAGCCAAGTGCAAAGATGTATTCAACTCCTTGTCTTTCAATGTCAGGTCAGCCTTGGCAATGTTCACCAAAAAGTCTGAGGTATAGAACAGAAATCAATGAACAAACCCATTGGACAGATGAACAAGTGAAAATAGAGGGGAAACACTACTATTTCAATATATGTGCACATAGATGCTAATCAATTAAGTCTTTATGTGACGTAAATTTTATGAACATGAAGTGAAGATAACAAATGAGAACAGACTAATCTTGTGCAGTTAATGAGCAGGCAAAAGCAGAGCAAATCAAACATCTCTTAATATTTATTTATTTATTTATAAACTTCCCCCATTTGCAGATCAGCAAGTTCTGCCTGAATCATCTTCTCCTGAGAACAACTGTGGATTTTGCCCTGAGAGGACTAAGTGCTTACAAAGAATTTAGGGTGCAGTCTGTGCTGTTGAAGCAAGAGAAAAGGGGATTCTGTTAAGCCGGTGTGACCCCCGTCTGTACGTCTATAGTCTACCTTGGAAAAGCAGCTACTGATACCTGACATTTTAAGAATAGGGCCTCCTATAATAGAGTGGAAAAAAAGGTTACACAATCTTCTTCACAAGTGCAGTTTTACTGCTCCATAAAATCAATGAAGTAAACAGGAGAACAGAATTACTACTCTCCCCACGCTCTTTACAGTGGGCTCTTAGTAGGGCATAAGACTCCAGTTTGTTATTGCAAACGTTCACCAACTCTACTGAGAAACAATGACTGAGAAGAAAAAGAACTTTTTTACAGACAGAAAGGTAGCTTCTCACAGACATCCAGGTGATTTATGTTTCTTCCTTAGTTTTGACAGGAAAAAAAAATACTACCTATTTTGGATAGTAACTGCCGTAGCGCTCACCCTTCAAGATGAACAGAGGCAAGGGTGCACTTACCCACAGCACCTACATGACCGTTGTGAGCTGCCATCATGAGAGGTGTTTTCCCTGCGTGATCCACAGCATTCACTTGTGCACTGTGACTCAGGAGGAGCTGGAGGCACTCCACGTGATCCGCAAAGGCTGCTGCGTGAAGGGGCGTTCTGTGGGGAAAGTAACACAACCAGAGCTGTTGCTAAAGAATGACAATATCCCTGTTTACTTACCTTCTCAAGAACTTGAAAGTGCAAGACCTTCTTAATTATATGTTTTTTTTCCTATGAAACTTTTGAGTTCTAACAAGTTTTATAGTAGCGGCAACTGAAATAAAGAATATTTACAGTCTCTGTCCTGGTGCAGTATAAACTTTAAAAAAAGGGAAGCATAAGGTGGATATGATACTGTGGAGATATGATACTGTGGAGGATCTTGTATCAGCAGCATATTTATTTTAATGGAGCACACTGCTTAATATGAAAAGCAGTAAAATCCCTCATTCTTATTCATCTGATTTTATTTTTTTTAACAAGCCTAGGATGGGAAGAACGGTCAGAAAAGGAACGAATCCATTATTTGAAAAAACTAAAGTATTTTAAGTTATAGTCAAAAATACTGCAACAAGAAGCTACAATTAACAGTGTTACTATAAAGGCAGAAGGAATTCTGTCTGCTTTGAAGGTTATCAGCTTCCACAAGACTGAGACACTAGAATTCATTCGATGTCTCCCTTTGGCATTTGAGGTCTGATTTGTAACTAAGAGAGATGAAAACCAGTGCACAACCCAGCTCATAGTGTTACTTTAGGTTTTGCTTATCAGTAAGGATGAGGTGATCATACACTGATAGGAATAAGTAATCACCATTACTGAAGGTCTTGAATTTGTTTTAATTAATAGAAACAATAAGTACTCAATTTTTAGAATTTCAGTAATTTTAGTTAAATATATAGACACACACATAGTGAGCAGATTATCAATGTGACAAATTAAGGATTTGTCTGAATGCGTATCTCTTGCTGTATGAATATGACCTTGCGGCATAAATGTTTTGAGTTGTGTGCCCTGAGAATTCTAGCATAACTTTAAAGCTTTTAATGAAATACTTTTCTATGTGTACGTTATATCGCTCCATTTAGCAAAGATAAATGTGTTTAAATATTTAACAAAAAAAAAACTGGTTCAGGAAAACAGTCTATAGTCATAGCTGTTCTTAACAAACAAAATACTATTTCTTTTCCATTTCTTTTCATATGTACTATGAAATTAAATACTTCACAGCATTCTAGCTTCAAGTAACCCACCGTTTAACTCTGTTGCAGTGTGAACTGCTGTCAGAAAGAGTCAGTATGATAAGTCTTAGCTCAACCGTATCAGATAAGGGTTAGTTCCAGAGGTTCAGAAAGAATTATGAAAAATACTAGATGGATTCATGAAGATGAAATGCAGTTTCTTTACGAAATTATTACCTTCCTTTGTCATCTTTGCAATTCACAATGCTGGCATCGATGGCTCCAATAAGCAGTGATGCACAGTTTTCATGATCATTGATTCTGACAAAGACAAGACATTTTCAAAAAGGTAAAAAGTCTACATCTTTTTCCACTTTATGCTATTAATTTACTTCACTTCCCATTAGTATTTCATATAGGTTATTCATAAGTTAGCCTAACATACCTTTGCCACAATGCTTTCAGTCACATATCTGATAATTCATCATCTCTTCATTTCACCAAACTGCATCTGCTACTATGAATTTCAGTCTCTAAAGTAAATCTGATTCTTCAGTTCACTATGTGCAAAGGTAATTGAAAGCGCAGCACAAACCCAGGATTAAAACCTTAATACCTTAAAATCATTCCGTCTCAATGTAAAACACCTGGATCTGGAAATCACCCAGTCAGAGATACCTACATGCAGAATGCTTTCTTCCAATGTTTTAGGTACTGAAGCCCACATCTCTTCCAACTCACACATTTAATACTTTTCCTTGGTGAATGTACTCAATAGTCTTTCTGGTTATTGCTAATTTGTCTCAGAAGGAAAAACAACCATGAAGAAAATCAGTTTGGAGAACACTGAGCTGAGAATGTATTGGAAAAAATACGGCCTGCATAGAACACCATTCGAGCATGACACAGATTGTTTTAAATCCTCCCTTCATTAAACGTTTTGTCCCTATTTAAAAAAAATAATATCTTGATTCTGACAAATTTCTTAACTTTCAGACATTTGATTTCAAAGGAACTTCAAAAGCTCATACTTACACAGACCAAGGCAGTATAGCCCAGGCCATGGCCTAAGAATAGAAGAGCTATGAAGTTCCAGCCTGTGTGAAGAAAAGGCTTAGGTCTGTAGTTGTAAGCAAGGGAAAAGACACTAGGAAGGGAGCAGAAATGCACCTATTTAATTAAAAGTCAGAATTTAATGAAATAGCCTAGATGTATGGAATTTATGCAAAAAATACTCTTCATTTTGCCATTTTTTCAGCAGAAGTATAAGCACAATGTTATGATCATCTTTAAAATTATTTGCTCATGCAAATAATCTTAAAAAAAAAAAAAAAAATCTTTCTTCTCATACTGCTACTTTTTCCAGACATTCTAAAGCATTTGTTATTGGACATTTCTACTTACACGGCACAGTGCAATGGAGAGAAGCTATTACCGTAGAATTTGCGGAAAATTTTTTGTTCCAATAGTACCTCTATGCAGTTTTCATGACCTAAAAGAAATGAGATATTTCACAATGTTGCACCAAGCAAGTAATTCACTTAATTCATATTAGGCTTATATAGATTAGAATTTAACACTGAGATCGAAATTGAACAGAACGTGTATGTAATCTCTTATGTGATAAAATTATAAACAGATTTTCTTTTTGGTTTTTGGGGTTTTTTTTATGGTAGCAGCAAGATAGATCCAAGCTAATATTAGCGCTGTATGCATGTATGTTACCTTACACATCTCCAAATATGGTCTTATTTAATGATATTAGGAAGCTCTATCCTTATATTAAGCAGCAAGTTCATATTATCGAGTTTAGAATAATCAGATCAGTTCAGAATATTTGCCAATTCGCATGGTCTCTTGTGTCAATAAATAAGAAGGTGACACCTCAAAGGAGCATTCCTGGCCTCACAGAAATCCATCAGTAAAAACCCTGGCCTCCTGTGACTGGGAGCAAATGAGCTGTAAAGCCACTGGGAGGTGTTGCTGGAATTTCCTTGGCTTCTGAACTGAAGAGTGAACACAGCAAATGGTAACTGCAGAGGGCAAGTAGATGGGAGATAATTTGCCTCTTAGTTTCAAGCTTCTGGAAGTGTTAGGCTGCTTTGTTACCGTGTTTCCCTAAAACCAAGCCCACATCTGAACTTGGCAAAAGTCCACAGGGAGAACCTTACCATTGTAACAAGCCCAGTGCAGCGGTGTATAACCTTGATTATCTTTCAAACTGCAGTCTTCCTCTGAAAGTGCTATCTGCAGTAATTCACTCAGCCAAGTGGCGTGACCCCGAGCTGCTGCAAAGTGCAGAGGTGTTCTGCCTCTGGCGTCTTTACATAAAATGGATACTTCTTTCTCTAACAGCATCTGAACACACTCTTCGTGCCCAGTCATAATCTGGTAACAAAGAAACGAGTAAAGAAGTTGACATAATACAGGTTCCCGCCCAGGAAATATGGAATATGGTTGATGCCTGTGAACATGAAATGGCCTGCGTGGGATTCAGAAGGCAGAGATGAAAGCTCCTTTGCTCCCATGAGTACCTATGGTAACTCATAGACTGAACTGTATTTGGTGCTGTCTGTCAAAGGCTTTGATTTCTAGTTGGTGGGAGAGACTCCACCAAGTGAGGCACAAAAGCAAGGAGGAGTTTAAGACTAAGGAAACAGCTGAACAGGGGGTGAGGTTCACAAAACCTGAGTCTCGCTTCTCAAAACCACACTTAAATGTGAGAGAAAAACTGAGGAAAAAAAGGATCGAGAGTATCATCAGAAATATGAAAAGCTGCTTTAACAGCCAGCTCACTACTATCAGTAACCTTTGTTCATACGTAGGTCAGCTTCAGTGTCTTGGGCATGTTCATTTATTGCTATCCAATACAGAACAGAATTTTTATGGCTGTAGCTTTTATTACAGACTCATGCTGGAGTCTTAAGCTGAACTGCTCACTGTAGTTGTCACAGAGTTCTGTAAAAACATGACACCTTGCATCAACTTCACACTGGGTAAGAAGCCGACTCCTAGAAAAGATTAGATCTGTCTCAAGTTTCACTGCCTCTAGAAAAACTCCAGGCTTACTTCTTTACACCATCCTCCACAAGAAAAATTAAAACCCCAGCTGGGCAATTCTTTTAAAGAAATTATGTTCAGAATTTGTAAGGTGCTCAGTCATAAGAATAATGATTATTATTGTCAAATGTCTAGAGCCAAGAAAAAAATGGTTGAATCAGTATTTTAGCTAATTAAAGCGTATGTAAAATAATGTCAAAAGCAAAGCACTACTGAGAGCAGATCTGTCCTGTTTTTTTACCTCATTGACTGTACTTGGTCATGTTTCAAGTCATTTATCAGTATTTCCTACATTCAATATCCCTGTATTTATAAGTGAACTATAGTCAAAGTAAAATAAATAATTAAGAATTGCAAAAATTAAGTCACCCCTCGATGTAGAGCTGTGCATCCCAGGAGATCAGCTGCATCCACAGATGCTTCCTTTTCAAGTAATAAAGAAACAGCGTCAATGTGCCCATATGCCACTGCAAGCATTAGTGGGGTTCTAGAAAAAGCAAAACCAAACCAGTCACAGCTATGACATGACACACTTACAGGAATAGAGAAAGAAAAGACCTGCATTTCTCTCCATTCCTACCCACAAGCCTGTTTCTTTCCCCATACTCATCTATAAAGCACCGAAGTGAAGACCTTTTGTATGAAATTATTAAGATGGTTAGCAGGCGACTAACATGACTAAAATAGAAGCAAACTCATTTGTAAGTGTTTTACAGAGCAACATCATTCAAGACAATCTGTTTCTTAATAACATACAATTATCGTCTCCTCACACATGAGCTTTGGAACACCCAAGCATTGTGACTGAATGTCCCTGCCAGTTACCAAGATGACAACCACCCAGAGCGTTTCTTTTGCAAATGCTGTGCAATTGCTTAAAGGGAATAAGGGGACACGAGGAAATTTCAAGCCAAAATTTGGACTACCTTATCTTCCATTTTTTTCTGAAAAAGATCTTTTCTCCTATTTTTGTATAAGATTAATACCATTTACAATTTTATGTACAGTCAGATATGTTTCAGGCACCCCAAATAAGGTTTTTTAACCATTTACATTTTCACTTTTAAAATCTACTTTATTCTCCCTCTATAGCTGTCATTTAATGAGAAGTAAAATTTTTGTAGGAACATCTCGGATGCATGTGTCACCTCAAATAAACATTCTGTCCCACTGCACTACCCTAATGTACCAAATAAACCCTGAAATAGCAATGTTTTAGAAAGAAAAGGACTCTCTATAGAAACATCTCAGGAGCTTGTTAGTTTTTATTGAATCTGGCCCTCAGCATCCATGAAGACTTGTTTAAAGTATGAAACAGAGACTAAGATTAATGAATAATCCTTTCCACATGGCCTAGATCAGCTGAATGTGTACTTTGTAATGTCTGCCAAATTCTGTAAGGAGAAGTGCAGGAAATACAGTATTTCAAATAAATTGTGAGAAATCTGAGATTCTATTTGAATCGTAGAGCTGAAAAAAAAAAACATTACAAAGAAAACTTACTGTCCTTTGGCGTCTGTCACATCAGGGTTGTCTGCAACTTCTAGCAACAACCGTAAACAAGGTGTATGGCCATTAATGACTATAAAGAAAAAAAGTATGTTTAATTAAAGTATGCTTAATTTCAGATGCTTGTCTGTTGGAATGCTTATGGATAAAATATTTTGTTATATACAAGGAAAATATTTCCTCGTATAAGAAATTAATAGTCCCACAATTTTGATTTAACTTGTGCTGATGAAATGGTGACCTGTTTTTTCCCTGACCTCAGTAAGATAGGGTTTAGTGCTCTTACATACAAAAATCCAAAATGAGCAAAACAGAAATCATGATCTTCACTGCTGAGAAGATTTCCACTAAGCCAGACAGCATTTCTAATTCCCTCAGACCAAGCAGGCAGGCAAGGCTTTCTATGATCAGATTTAGAATGCAGGGGGAAGTGCATCAGCAGGGCTCATCAATTTTGTGTGCGCTCTACAAGCGAGTTCTTCAGTTCTGCTATGAAAAAAAAGAAGCATCTGCAAAATGCGACCAATGCTACAAATGTCATATTCATAACAGCACATAACACCAGACACTAAAATTCCCGTTAGGTTTTTCCATCTTTTCTCATTTAATGTTACTGGAAACCACGGCTACTTCTGAAAAACAGGGTTTGATTTTTAACATGTAACCCATTGCTACATTTTGCTGGGCCTGATGCTGTTCACCCATCTGTGCGTCAGCTGGCTTAAAGGCTTCAGCCTTTCATGGGATGAAGACAACAGTATTTTCTTCTCTGAAAAACAATAATTCGTGTACTCAGGAGATATAGATGGTGTTCTTATTACAGCAAGTCCCGCGTTCACACTGCCTACACCCTGGGGGGTGAGGCAAAGCCCTTGGACACCACCTATGTCACATCATTCTGGCAGAGAAACGGGCGCACAGCCTCACATTTAAATCACCCATCCAAAAATAATCTTAGTTGCTCTACCCATAAAAATAAAAGACATTTTTAGTTATTTACCACTAAGTAATGCCACATACATAACATGTAAACAGTTCTGCAGGGCTGATGAGTCACTGGCTTAGGGGAAAAAAAACCCCACACAATCTGTTCTTTCTCCCAGCAGGAGGAAGAGAAATCCTAACTTGTTCACACCGACGTCTGAAAAAGGCTTTTGGTAAATGAGTTTTGGAACAGATACTCCCAGAAACTCCTAGGAGCTGACCCAGCGATTGCTAAGCATTACAGACCTTGCAGGGAACATTAGTTCTGCCAACAGATCTACAACACTAACGCTAGGGGAACGTTTGCAATGGATTCCCCAAGCGAGCCAGAGGAAAGGCTGGTGGTAACAAAAACATACAGGGAACGTATAATTGAGGCTAAGGAAATTCTCTGTATTATGAGGTCAGAGGAAGTCTACTCTCTCTGGGGGACAGACATTAGAAAGAAATACTTCATTAGGTGATTTCTCTACTAAAGTTACAAATCCCTTTACTGAACAGAGCTCTGCAGAAGCCTGTAATCCATTCCACTGCTTCAGGTCTGTTTAACGGCCATGTACAGCAATTGTACTTGTGTACTTGGAAAGAACGAAGGCAAACACCTTTAAGGGGATGGGGGCACATCCCTTCTGGCTTCTTTCCAGTGCACAGAACTGCACGTGCGAGTCCTCATTTTTGTGTGTGCAAACGCACACTGTCACTCAGTGGATTAATTCAGCAAGAATTATGTTGGATTTCTCAAAATATGCCAATTTACCTCTTAGACTTGCATTGCAAATTAAAAAAAAAGCTGAATGCTGCAGTGGCACCACGCAGTTTCCGATAGGTGCCATCATTCCTTGCTAAAATACTCCTAACAAAACCTACTGTTACAAAACAAGGTAATAAAAATCACCAGATTGCAAGTGGTATTTTATAATAGTTGGAGACAGAAGCTTTACTGTAGAGCTAATTTCCACAGAAATTTGCATAGCTCTTGAGTGGAAGGTTCTAAACATGGTCTTAATGGATATTTACCCAAAGTGCACTTAACTCACATTTTGAAAGCCTCCAAATTCAGGACAGTTATATATTTCCTTTACTAAGAGTTCAAATATTCAATCTATCTGTGCAGTATATTCCCTTCTGCTTAAGGTACACCTTCTTTTTATTGTATTCTTCTTAGGGGTAGGGTTTTCTTGCCATCCCCCACCCCACACCCCTTTTTTTTTAATACACGTCTAACTTATTTTGCTTCACTGCAGATTTAAAGACCATTTTGCTTGTATCTCTGGAATTATTTTTTTTATTTAATCTGAGAAGCAAAAAGTAGCACAGATCAGGAAAGTCTACAATGAGTCTTCCTACTGGTTTTACATAGAAGGCACTTATACAACAGTAATGGGGAAACTAAGGGAGAAAACCTCCCACAATCAGAATCTGTGTTCATATAATAATTGTGCCTATTAAAAATAACACCTTTTAGTCAACAAACATGCTTGATTCTATCAACACCTACCTATTCAACAAATCCATATTTTAAGTCAGAACTGCCAACAAAAATATGGCTTTGTAACCATTTACTTTTCTCAGTGCGGCAGAAGCCGTACAATTCAGCTGTGACAACAAGAAATCTATGTCACTATAACCAAATTTTTAAGTAAGCGCAAAATCATTGCTGTAGTGAAGATCTACCTGACAAAGTCACACCTTGTTCATCAGCAGACACCAAGCCATGTTTGAAGTGACTATAGGAAAGCTCTGGACCAACACAGCTCCAGTTTTGTAGTGGCACAAATAGTGATTTATATTAATTAAATCAACAGTTTTAAGAGAGTGAGGATCAGCTGGATTTAATATTTTCTGTTTTACACAGTATTTTACTCAGTTCTGATGCAAAATTTAAGAAGGCAGAAAGAGTTTTCTAATATGCTGTGAAGATCTATTACACACATTTTCTCCAATACTGCGGACAAAACTGGTAACAGTCTATTTGCCCTTATGCTTCCTGGTTGTACTTATATGATCATACACACACAGCAAAGTGGTATTAGAGGATGTATATGCATTTTAATCTAAGCAAGATTAAAAGACAAACAGAAAGACAAGTAAATGTGGCTGTGAAAAGAATTGTTACCCCATGAAATATTAATTTTACTTCCCACTAGAGGTCACTGCTATGCTGTACTGAGCCGCTAGATAAAACGGCCAGAAGAGAAATGTTCTCTTCAGCACCTCTGTGTATTTATCTGGCAGGTACATATTAAATAAGAACCTTTAAGTAAATGGCAGATTCTGCATTTTCTAGTTAATTATGCACGTTGCATAACTAACACCCAACACATGAGCAATGGAGCATGCTCCCATCAACTGCAAGTTCACAAGTTAGCTCAGGAGGAGGATAATGTCTGACAAGGGGTGAATTTCTGTGGTGTTGCCCCTGCAAAAGGCTGAAAGTTTTGAACACCGGGATGATTTCATCACCAATGACAGCCTACTTGTATTTTCAACCTTTCTTCCTTAGAAGAAGCAGTGTTCACCCACCCCCCACACACCCCCCCACACCCCGATTTTCTGGCCAGAGACCCATTAAGAGAAGGGGTCATAGGGGAAACTTCCCACATCTTAAAGAGGAGGTGGCAGTAGAGTTAAGGTAAAGTAGAGGTAAGCAGGTATGGGCAGAGCAGTAGCAGTGTGGAAAAACATGGGATTCTGCATGAGAGAACTGAGCCACGGAGACAGAGGAAAAAGACCAAGGAAATCAAAGCTAAGAGTTAACCAAAGGGGCTGAGCAAACAAGCAGCAGACCTCAGTAAGTGTCAAAATCTCTTTCTTCTGTTTAGAAAAACTGTGCACAGGGATAGCAGGGAGGTGAAAGGTAACTGCTGCTGTGATGTAAGGTTTATACCACAAGCATAACATAAACACACACTCACCTGAAGCATGAAGGGGAGTCCTTTTGGTGACATTGTCTTTTACAGTGACAGAAGCACCCTGGCTGATGAGAGCTTCCACGCACTCTGCATGTCCTTTAAAAGCAGCCAGGTCCAAAGCAGTGCGTCCCTTCTCATCCTTAATATCCAGATCTACCAGAGACTGCAGAAGTACCTCCAAGGCTTGATGATGACCATTATAGGCCTAGAAATATGAAAGCTGTCATGTAAAGAACACAACTCTTCTTTCAAAAATTTTCACATAGAGCATGAATAAAAACAATCACTGTCAAAGTCACCTAAATACAGTAGAAATTACAGTTTTCTTGATTCCTTATGACTTCAACTTGAAGAGATTTTCTCAAAATTCACTGTAGCCAAGAAACTGAAAAACCCCTAGTGTTTAGAGTCAGAAATTATGATAGTTGATTTGCTCTAATCTTCCAATTCAACTCAAGGTGAGGAATTTCAGGCAATAATTTGCCAATTAATCACAAGCAAATCAATAATTCATATTTCACATTCTATGGTATCTTTCAGGGAAATGCTGTCTTCAAAAACTAGGTTCACTAGAGTGATGCTGGTCAGAGGTCTCATGGATTAGCACCTAACTGCGTGCTAATTTCCACACATCTGCTGGTCTCCAACTAAAATGGAGCAGTTCTCAAAAGAGAGTTTTGTGCAAATACAAACACAAACTTGACCTGCTGTTTCATGGAGAATTTCTGCCAGTAGGATCATTTGGTAGAACAAGTACAGTGGAGAAGCAGATGGACTTCCAGACCTACAGCCACATTTCAACCAAAAGCGTAAGTACAGGTGACAGTGCAAAACCCCAGAAACATTTCATTCAGCTTCATAGGGACTGCCCTCCTCACTGTCAAGTAACATCCTTTTTATTTATACATTAACATATAATTAGTATTACCAGAGTTTAAGCCATTAACAAAAACATAAGAGAAATGCAAATATGAGGGAAACAAAGAGCCACTGAATTTCAAGGTTAAGTAGTGGTGGCAACAGCTTACTCGTAGTGACCATTCTTAAAAGTTCAAAAGAACAGGACAGTGCAGAGAACATTTGTTTCCCTGCTAGACTGTATATGCCATCCTCTCCTTGAAAGGACAATAAAGTTAATGTTTTCTTCCTGTTAGTTTGCCTTGTGTAGTCATTTACTCAATCATGACCACAATCATGCACAATAACCTCAGGGTACAGGTATTTTGGTCAGTATTCTGTTGGCTGCTAGTCTGCCCCTTGCTTCTAAATCCTATTTGCATTCTAAGGTCAAAAGTCTGTAAGCAGAGGCCTTGGCCACTGCACCAAATCAGCAATTTAGCAGGACTTTGTGTTTTGGTGTAGGTTGCTGGCTTTCTGGATTCACATGTGGAGAGATTCATGTGGACACTGCTAGATTTGGGGAAGGATGCCCAACACATGAGAGGGTTTGAAACAAATATCACGAGACACTCCTGGATAGCTGCAATGGAACTGTAAGCTTTTTAATTTTAGAACTGTGGGTTTGGGGTGTCTCAGGTGAATGATCTAGCACTAATCATCAGCAAATACATGAGGAAGAGCCACTGGCGGTGTCCTTGCAAGGATTCTGCCCAAGAGGGACTAGAGAGGAAATGAGTTTGCTGTCTGGCCAACTGCGGGGCAGGTCCCTTCCCAGCATAGGAATGCGTGTTGGTGATAGTGCAAGTTATAACTCCTTTTTGGGCTTGGGAGTGACACCTTCCTTCCTGCAGTCTTNAAAAAAAAACCAGGGAGAAAGTTTGGTGACAATCTCAGTCTTTGAACTCAAGTGTTTTGGCTCTTGTTCGCTCAGATTATGCATGGATGATTCAAAGGTCAGCTCTTGTGGCTGACTGAGAAACAGATATGATTGCTGCAGAACTAAAACTTGCCCCTGTTTTCAAGTAGGCAAGATGCTTCCTTTTCAAGGGGAGGGCAGCTCCATGATGAGGTTGGATATTCAGTGAAGAGCCAGTCTGTGAAAGACGTATGAGGAGAAATAGAGAGGTGTGGGACTGTTCAGCTTCAAAAAGAAAATGCTCACGGACATCTTACCAATGTGTATAAACACCTAGCAGG
Organism: Nycticryphes semicollaris; assembly: GCA_013400055.1. Classification (NCBI taxonomy): domain Eukaryota; kingdom Metazoa; phylum Chordata; class Aves; order Charadriiformes; family Rostratulidae; genus Nycticryphes; species Nycticryphes semicollaris. Next base: position 1,128,154 of record VXBJ01001130.1, on the reverse strand, counting down.
GAAGCAAAGAAGAGAGAGACAGACTCTTCTCAGGGATACCCAGTGACAAGACAAAAGGCAATGGTCCCAAATTTAAACACGGGAAATTCCATTTAATGCAATAAAAAAACAAAAATAAAAAAACCCACAAGATTTTTATTGTGATGATGATCATATATTGGAATAGCCTGGAGGCTGTGAACTCTCCATGCTTGGAGATACTCAAAATGTCATGGGGTACAGGCTTGAGAAAACCTGCTCAAGCTTTCAGCATGGAGGCAGAACTAGCTGATCTCCAGAGATCCATGTCATCCTCAACTATTCTGTGATTCTGCACAAGAAAAGTGGAAAGAGCGATCATGAACCTTGAGTGCTTGGGGAAGGGAATGTGATCTCTAAGGCCACGTGCTGGATCTCCTCTTGATAGCACGGTTTCCATGGTGTGATCCCAGGGCACTGCTAGGGTTTAAGCATGCTTTCCCACACCTTGCACTCTGCACATCTCCAGGAGAACTTCAGGGTATTGCACTCCATGAGTGCAGCTCTGGACCCAAACTTATAGTTATAAATAGAAGCTGCAACTTGCCATTTAATTTCACTTCAGTGTCTGTATCTCTTTCTTACCTGAGTGTTAGAGCCAATACGAACCAAGGGCTTCAACTGCCATAAACTTAACGTTTCCAGCCCAGCACCTGTGGGGTTTTTTTTCACATCTAGGCCTACATCCCTTCCCAGCTTTTTCAAAACAAGTCTATGATTAAACCTGCTTCAAAGAGAGAGATTAAGGAATTATTCTAGGAGATAATGATCAAACACTTTACACGTCTCATACTTACAGCTAAATGCAAAGGACTTTTCGTAGCTGCAGAATCAGATTCCTCAAACATATTGTTGGTTTTTTCCAGAAGCTGAAAATGACAACAAAAAAACAACAAAAAACAAACAAGACCATCTTAAAACATCTTTGCATGAGACAGGATAAATTCTCATGGACTATAAATCAGCAGACAAAGATATATTTTGTCCCCAGGCGTCCGCAGTGAGTATTGAAGGAATGTGAGGAAGAAATACTTCAAAACCTTTTCTGTAAAGTTTTTCCCCACAAAGTTATAAAACTAGTTTAGAAGTTATTCATGAACATCCTTACGCTGATTAATTAGTTTCCCTGAAATCATAGGGCCTGCTTGTGTGACGAGCCCTCAAAAGAAAGGATTTGTAGAATAGAGCCCTCAGTAAATTTACATTGGAAAAGATGCAGTTTCATGATTACACAGGTAATTCATATGCAAGCTATGTCTGATACAGTGTTTCAGATAGTTCTGACACATAATTAGCACTGGGAATAATTATAACTGAGCTGTGAATCATTCACCTATAATGAGAGTCTTCCAAAATGCATCCTTGAACTCTTACAACCAACCAGTTATATGCATTGCACTTTTATATGATCTTCTTGATTTCAACGGATCCCAAAACATTTTAAGGCTTATCAGACAGGGCATTTCTGTCCATCTCGAAGGAGGAATTGTGTGGATTAGCACCACTCCACATGAACCCTGACAACTTACCCAATTGAGGCTGAATAGAAAACCACACACAGTATTGACAACAACTGAGAAATCAACATTTGGTGAGTATCACTGCTCCTGTGCATGGCCTTTTACCTAATAACTACTCAAAGACTTAGACTCCAAATACCTCTGTGACTGGGAATCCGCATTTTACAGAAAATTAGTAATAAGAGATTGTAAAAAGGAAATAAAAACATGACAGGTAAATATAACAGCCTTGTAATGTTTCTAAGGTTACAGGCCAATTTTTCAGGTTTTTTTGAGGTTTAGGTGGTGGGGTTTTTTGACAGAGTAAGGAATTAACTGAAAGACTGCAAGAGAAAAAGAAGAAAGGAAGTTTTTGGCCAACGCATTTCGCTGCAGACAATTAAGCATGAATTACCAACAGTTTATGGTTACTGGTGGCTGACTAGAGAATGTTGCCGCATATCTCATTTCTGATTTCTTGTACCACTGAAATTATCCTTTAGTTAACTACATTTTTATATATCGACGTCCCATCAATTTTAAGATGTCAGAATTGTGCAGAGACACTGCAAGTGAAATCAGTGGGCACTCTTCTCTCTGGTTAAGTTGTAACTTTTTAAAAGGTAAAGATACCTTTACTCTCTTTCTGCCTCTTGGAAATTCCCAGCACAACCCCTTCACTTCCCAGAACAGCACCATTAAATACTGCATGTGATTATTTTGTCAAGTCTTCTCCACACTTAGAAACAAGGACTTGAATGCTTTGGGAGCGAGATGCAGCCAAAGATAAAACATGTCAATTATTCCATTCTGTTATTGCAAACTAATACCACTACAAGGCTACGACAAACTATCTTCTCTCCCCCAACTCTGAATGAAGATCAATAACATTTACAGTTCTCACAAGGTTATTTTATTTGTACAGTAAGGGTATTTACAGCCTTCAGAGGATTTACTGATTGATTTTATTCTGTGGTTATAATAGATTATATGGCAGGATACGGTGCGGGGTTTTTCCCCCCACCTCCATTTTTTTGGGGCTCAGATATGCCAGTTAATGAGTTAAGATACTTTACATGGTTGTCCTTAGAGTATATTATATTTTAAAATTCACCTCTGGCTTAAAGNCCTCAACTATTCTGTGATTCTGCACAAGAAAAGTGGAAAGAGCGATCATGAACCTTGAGTGCTTGGGGAAGGGAATGTGATCTCTAAGGCCACGTGCTGGATCTCCTCTTGATAGCACGGTTTCCATGGTGTGATCCCAGGGCACTGCTAGGGTTTAAGCATGCTTTCCCACACCTTGCACTCTGCACATCTCCAGGAGAACTTCAGGGTATTGCACTCCATGAGTGCAGCTCTGGACCCAAACTTATAGTTATAAATAGAAGCTGCAACTTGCCATTTAATTTCACTTCAGTGTCTGTATCTCTTTCTTACCTGAGTGTTAGAGCCAATACGAACCAAGGGCTTCAACTGCCATAAACTTAACGTTTCCAGCCCAGCACCTGTGGGGTTTTTTTTCACATCTAGGCCTACATCCCTTCCCAGCTTTTTCAAAACAAGTCTATGATTAAACCTGCTTCAAAGAGAGAGATTAAGGAATTATTCTAGGAGATAATGATCAAACACTTTACACGTCTCATACTTACAGCTAAATGCAAAGGACTTTTCGTAGCTGCAGAATCAGATTCCTCAAACATATTGTTGGTTTTTTCCAGAAGCTGAAAATGACAACAAAAAAACAACAAAAAACAAACAAGACCATCTTAAAACATCTTTGCATGAGACAGGATAAATTCTCATGGACTATAAATCAGCAGACAAAGATATATTTTGTCCCCAGGCGTCCGCAGTGAGTATTGAAGGAATGTGAGGAAGAAATACTTCAAAACCTTTTCTGTAAAGTTTTTCCCCACAAAGTTATAAAACTAGTTTAGAAGTTATTCATGAACATCCTTACGCTGATTAATTAGTTTCCCTGAAATCATAGGGCCTGCTTGTGTGACGAGCCCTCAAAAGAAAGGATTTGTAGAATAGAGCCCTCAGTAAATTTACATTGGAAAAGATGCAGTTTCATGATTACACAGGTAATTCATATGCAAGCTATGTCTGATACAGTGTTTCAGATAGTTCTGACACATAATTAGCACTGGGAATAATTATAACTGAGCTGTGAATCATTCACCTATAATGAGAGTCTTCCAAAATGCATCCTTGAATTCTTACAACCAACCAGTTATATGCATTGCACTTTTATATGATCTTCTTGATTTCAACGGATCCCAAAACATTTTAAGGCTTATCAGACAGGGCATTTCTGTCCATCTCGAAGGAGGAATTGTGTGGATTAGCACCACTCCACATGAACCCTGACAACTTACCCAATTGAGGCTGAATAGAAAACCACACACAGTATTGACAACAACTGAGAAATCAACATTTGGTGAGTATCACTGCTCCTGTGCATGGCCTTTTACCTAATAACTACTCAAAGACTTAGACTCCAAATACCTCTGTGACTGGGAATCCGCATTTTACAGAAAATTAGTAATAAGAGATTGTAAAAAGGAAATAAAAACATGACAGGTAAATATAACAGCCTTGTAATGTTTCTAAGGTTACAGGCCAATTTTTCAGGTTTTTTTGAGGTTTAGGTGGTGGGGTTTTTTGACAGAGTAAGGAATTAACTGAAAGACTGCAAGAGAAAAAGAAGAAAGGAAGTTTTTGGTGACAATCTGGACAATTCTAAGGTATGACAACATGGAAGACTCTCCAAAGAGGCTAATGAAAGCCTATGGTGGGTATAGAATTTACCTTCCTACACTGCAAGGTGATGGCATATCCTAAACTCTGATGTACGCCTGAAGTTCTGGTGGAACAAATTAGTCTGTAAATAGACCTACACCAAGGACAAAATTATCCAAAAATCAAACTGGAACACAAGCTAGTATTAATAATGCATAGAGCATCACAAATCTCTTATTACAATGACACTAATCTGAAACCTATGGAAAAGCTAGAAAATTAAGCAGTAATTTTGTTTATTTGTATATTCTGTGCTTAGTGGAACGCCAGGACAGGGAAAGAAATGTGTGTTGATGCAAATACCACTCATAAGGAAGTGGGTGTGTGTATTAACAGGTAATAAGGATTTTAATACATCCCTGCAGCTAAGGAAAAAAAATAAAAATAAAAAACCCCAAGTCTCACACCAGTTTTTCAGTAGGTTTGGGGCAGGGTTAGGAAACACACTTGGTCTTACCATGTGGAGCCACCTCCAGTTTAAAACATTGTTTTTCTCTTATATAAGATAGCTATAAACGTGATGGAGCAGTAGCCAGCTCCGAATAAATGAATACATTACCTTCTGATTTTCTTCCGTGAGTAAACAAACTAAAAAAGTCCACCAAAGTCAAGCACTAAGCCTGTTCCTCTGCCTACCTAATACTGGCCTTTATTCTGAGTCCATAACGCCGGCACAGCAGACTAATTTAATCACTTTTAATTACATTTATCATCATCTGTTGAAATTCCAGGATCAAAAATCTTAACATAGAAATACTTTCCTTAACTTGTTCCAGGAGACTTTTGGAGCCTTCGGATAAGGTTGGTAATTGCCTTTCGGGTAGATAAAAAAAAACCCACACAGAAAATTGACAAAATTAAGGCTCTAAAAAGAAATTGTGGGATTGGAGAGCCCCTCACAAAAGGTATCTCCATGGCTTAGAGTTAAAGCGGCTTCAGCTGATGCAGACTAGGCTTAATGAGCTTATTATTCATAAAGCGGAATGTCTCCATCAAAAGTTAAGTGTAAACAAGAATTTGATGGTAAAGCCGGTAGCTTTCAGATACCCAGCCAGACAGCGCAGAAAGAGAAATCATAAAGGAGCGCAAGAAGAGGAAGATTAAAGACACAGCACTAATAACTTTTTTAGTATGTTTTGTCAAGCACTGCTTTCTAACAATTAAAATTAAGTCATCTGAAAGACAGACGTCATGCTTTAAGTACCAGGTCCAAGTTACCACGCAAATTCTCCAGTTTCACCAGTGTTTCTATGGTTCTAAGAATGCATTTATAGTATATTACATATACTTATTATAAGAACACATATAACAATGTGTCCTTAGGGGGGCTGTAGCTCCATAATGCTTCTGTTATACAGTATACTTTTTAAAGGCTAGCCACAGTTTCATCTGTTTTTGAAAAAGGTGAATTTATTGCTTAAAACTATTTGCCCTGACAACTGTGGAAGCTTAAATCCATAGAGCCCACAGAGCAATCCAAGTGTGTCTGCTGTGCTGCGATACATACCTGCCGGCTAGAAGCTGGCCAACGCATTTCGCTGCAGACAATTAAGCATGAATTACCAACAGTTTATGGTTACTGGTGGCTGACTAGAGAATGTTGCCGCATATCTCATTTCTGATTTCTTGTACCACTGAAATTATCCTTTAGTTAACTACATTTTTATATATCGACGTCCCATCAATTTTAAGATGTCAGAATTGTGCAGAGACACTGCAAGTGAAATCAGTGGGCACTCTTCTCTCTGGTTAAGTTGTAACTTTTTAAAAGGTAAAGATACCTTTACTCTCTTTCTGCCTCTTGGAAATTCCCAGCACAACCCCTTCACTTCCCAGAACAGCACCATTAAATACTGCATGTGATTATTTTGTCAAGTCTTCTTCACACTTAGAAACAAGGACTTGAATGCTTTGGGAGCGAGATGCAGCCAAAGATAAAACATGTCAATTATTCCATTCTGTTATTGCAAACTAATACCACTACAAGGCTACGACAAACTATCTTCTCTCCCCCAACTCTGAATGAAGATCAATAACATTTACAGTTCTCACAAGGTTATTTTATTTGTACAGTAAGGGTATTTACAGCCTTCAGAGGATTTACTGATTGATTTTATTCTGTGGTTATAATAGATTATATGGCAGGATACGGTGCGGGGTTTTTCCCCCCACCTCCATTTTTTTGGGGCTCAGATATGCCAGTTAATGAGTTAAGATACTTTACATGGTTGTCCTTAGAGTATATTATATTTTAAAATTCACCTCTGGCTTAAAGAAAAGAAGCTTCACAGACCATCTCAGTAATCCTCACCTCTGGCTTAAAAAAAAAGAAGCTTCACAGACCATCTCAGTAATTCAAAATTACCATTAGGCAGAAAAGGAGATAATAATTTCATCACGCATAAAATGTTTAAGCTACAGTTTTAAAAGGAAGATGTCAGAAAGAACTACAAACCGCAGACATGGGTGCTACCTCAAATCTGAAAAGAGAACAGAACATGTGATTCTGTGCAAGCCATCATGCACCCACATCTCTGGGCACAGCTGTTTAAGTGCACTATTAGTAGTTATGTCAAAGGTTTCATCTAACTACCACTGAAGTTAAAGTGACTTTTCTTCAAGTGACTTAATTTTGAGTAAGGCAACTCCTACATTCCAGCACACATCCTTCCAGCACTGTTAAGGAACTTTTCCAGTTTGCTCCTATTAATGCTAATTGTAAAATGGCAAAACATTAGCTTATGTGTGCATAATCTATAAATGGCCCTTAGTCTGAGAGGCTATTAAGCAAACAGCATTCAGAAATTTTCACACATGCAAAGAGCTGATCAAATAGCAATTAAGACAAAAGAAAGAGTTAAACATTGCTCTTCTGCAATATATACATCGCAATGTAGCTTATCACTTACAAGGTCATTCAGAAGTGGCAATTAGTAACCATTTTTAATGTCACTTTCAGAACTGAATAAAAATATATCAGCTAGGATGTCACTTTGAATCTCATCTTTCCTGATAAATTGCAATAGATAATTGCCTCTAGTGGGGAAAACAGACCAGCAGCACCTTCTTTTAAATACAGGCTCTTCCACAGCAAGTAAAAAGCACAACATCAAAGACTCCCATCAGTTGTTTCAGATGATATATACAAGAGTAATAGAATTAACCTCTGTACTACTTGACACCAGGAAAGTACATTTTTAAATCTCAGAATTATCTTTGATTGACTAATTCAAAGGTGAAGTACAAACACATCCTCAGGGTGGACAAGCAATCCTATAGGCTCTCACAATGTTAGTAAACAGAAATGATCAAATTATTTTAATTTGGTTATGTTAAAACCAATACACATCCTTAACTCAGTGTCTGATACATTTTCCTAAAATTAGACTTTAAAAATAAGATTAATCGGTATTTACATCAATTTCACTCACGTGCCGTAGATTATGGGTGAAGTTAAAATAACATAAAGCAAGAACAAGTTTTAGAAGAGCTTAGGTAGACTCTGTCTGAAAAAATGTATTAGTAGTTCCATGCAACTCTTCTAGTACAAAGTTCAAATATCTAATACCTTACCAGAACAGTCACCATCATGCAAACAGGACACTTACCCGGCACACAGGAGAACAAAAGTCAAGTAATAAAACTAAGTCAAGTATCTAAATCTCAGCATTCAAGCAGACCTGCAGGCCACTGGCTGTTCTCACGTGGGACACTAATCTTCTGTTGGAGCTCTTCACTCAAAATCGTTTCATATTACACCACAGAAGTGCCATACTCAGTGGGTTATGCAGGAGATTCTCACCCAATGAGTATTTATATGAAGCAGGACAGCTCCAAACAAGAGCCAGAAATCCTACCCAGTATCAGCCAGTATAACACATTGGTCACTTCCTGGGATGTAGAAATCACGTTTCTTTGTCAGGCAGGGCAGGGATTTCAACCTGGAACTTTCACACTCGAATCACATATATCATGTTTCTTTCTGGCCAGAAATTCTATCCCAGAAGTTCTGCAAAGCCTCATACTTGGGCTTAAAAACCTTCTTACCCAATAAAAGTTTTGCAAAATTTCGTATGCTTGTGTAAAAGGTATAGAAAGACTTTTATTTAGAGAAATTATTGTCCTTAAATAATTTCATCTTCAGCTAGAAAATTTGAGTGCTGGTGAAATACAGTGACAGTGAATTTTAAAATGTGCATTTCAATGGTATTTTTTGCTACTTCCCTCTCATTTGTGCCTCTACTGTGAAATAAACACAAATGCTTTTTAAATTCAGAGTCACTTGAAGACACGTAACTTGTATTTCTTCTCTAAACTACTTTGGAATTGGCCACAGACTTCCAGAAAACAGGCACGTGTTGGTTCCATTTCACATTACCAAATGCAAAGTTACTTTAACATCCAGAAAAGGGTCATGCCACTCAGGTACGTGCACTTGCCACTTGCCTCACAGCTCCTAAGGCTGACTGAGGAAAAGCAGCAGACTTCCTAGCAAAGCTTGAGCCTGTAAGCAACAGCAAGAAGGAAATCCAATGGAAACGACAGCAGCACACATGCAGTTGCTTGAAGCACACGGCATGCTAGTTAAGAGTTGGGACTCTTCTCCAGGATTTATCGGAGTGAGTACAAGGATTTGCAAAATACTAAGAAGTCTAAACAAACATGAAAAATATACATGCAATCGTTTTTCATTTACTCACTATATCCAATGGAGTTTTGCTTCCAATCTAATCAAAAATGTCAATTAGAATAATTAAAGACATAATTATTCAAGTATAACGGTAATCCACAAGTGTTTCTTGGGTTTTTGTTTTGTTTTGTTTTCTCTGTAGAATAAGCTGCATGACAAGAAATGCATGAACAGAATCATAAAGCAAGATCTGATCCTGCACACTCTCATCTCTACACCTTCCACCTATGGATGAAATACTCCTGAAGCAACTGGACTACTGCCTACTGTCAGGCAGCCACTGTGCAGATACCAGCTGCGTTACTTCATCACGGAGGAGGGGAGAGAAGAAAATAATGTTCAATGAGAATGTTTAAGATCAATGTACTCAACTGACAAAACACAGATACAAAATACACACACCGTGGGAGCCTTTGCCTAATGAAGTTAGATTGCTGTGTAAGCCTACAAATACCAATAAACCAGTGACAGTTTCTTTTTTAAAGTCGCTTCATGCAGGCAAACATCTTGCCTTGTGTAAATGAGCCTGATTACACCCCTACATCCCAGCGCCCGCAGCTCTTTCTGAGCTATATTGTCTAATGTAACGCCATATGCTATGATTAAATGCCCTTTTCATTCGATTCAGTAGATTTGAGGGGGTAAAATATTCTTCACACATTTACATTTAAACACCACACACACAGACACACACTTGCATACAGATATTTAAGGCAATGGCAGAACTCCACGACCTCTTTCCAAAATGAAGGACAAATGCCTTCTGTATTTCTGCAATGGCCTTGTTATTCTCTGTCAGAAGACAGTAGATGTTGGTTCTCCACCCCAGGAAAGTAAAGATATAAACTACTAAAAAAAAAAAAAAGACATAATCTGTCAGAGAAACAGAAAATAAACCTCAGAGACACTAGGTGATACTCCTGTCCTACAAGCCAAAGTGCCAGCAGAGTGCTCACGAAAATGGTAAATTCCTGCACGCGTGGAGTTCACAAGCAGTATTAGCTTTCTAGAAAACATAAAATCTAAGCCAAAATATACTGGCATATCTAGCATATATACACTCTTATTATCATTTAACCAGTGGATACATATTGCACTAATGCTGGCATCACAATTTAAATAATTGTGTCAATCTGCCCTTATATGGGGGAGTCTAGGAATGACATACAAATCAGGTTTATTAGATTTATTTTCAAGCATTAAGTTCCTAACTTCTTTTCCTTTTTAGAGCTGAACAAGTTAATGACTCTGAGGTTCTTCCACTAACAAAGGAGCTTCCACGTGCAAAAAGCTCTTATCGCTATGAAGTCCTTCACCACACAAAACACTATCACCACTGTTTTCTGACAAAAAGCTCTCTTTAAGAAAGAGGATGTTGGTCACAGAGTTGGACAGGCATTCACAAAGGAGAAAACCCAGAACATATCCCCTTAAGAGATTCAGGCCAGGAGGTGGCCCAGGGTCTGCCATTGGACAAGCTTCCAAGCCAGACTGCCTTGTGGTAAAAGGCTTTTTAACACCTATCTCAACTACACTTATGATTTGTTTGTCACTAATTACTGTTGTCCTGTGCTCAGATGAATGAATGAACAAATTCTTATTGACTAGCAGCAACAGCCACATCAAAGATTTCTAGGGTCTGTGATTTCAACTTCACCACAGGTTGAGGAACCAAGTGTTTAAAAGGCACCGCTAAACTATTTTCCAGTGGTAATGGCCAGTCTAGTAAAAGGTGTTTTCTTTCTCTTCAAATCCAGCCTCTCCTTTCACAGCCCAGCCAAGATGGCTAGTGAGAAATCTGCCTCTGCCCCTTCTGCCTGACACACACAGCTGTGCACATCCCCTTGCTTGGGCAGACAGGCCGAGAGTCACCTTTTCTTTTGGACATGGTTTCTGCTTAAACAATGCTCTCTTCCCATCCTCAAATGAATTAGCACTTGTGCCAAATCAATTTCTATTAGCCAAAGAGTGAATTTCATTTGTTGGCAGAATAAAGAGAAGAGCAGATTAAAAGAAAAAATCACCATTGATTCTTACAGTCGGAGAAGATATTTCACTACAAGAGAGGGGCATTTGATTCTGCTTGCCTTAACACTGCACAGAAACCTATTTTACCAGCACAAAGTCCTTGACTCACAGGCTCTCCAGACAGAATTTTAATGCAAAACTACAATTTAAATTTCATTCTTTTCACATCAATAAGGATTATGTGATAAGAGATCATGTCAGTCAAAAAACCCCACCACATTTTTCTTTTTTTCAAAGTAGTTTGGTGACGTGATCAGCTCTAAAATATCAGCTAGTGATCATGACAAATACCCCTGGCTACTGAACACCAAAGAAGTCAGCCCCAGCCTAAACAAACATGAGGTTATTTTTGGAAGTAGGAAAGCAGATGGGAGTTTCAGTTGCTTGCGAGCACAGATGCCCACCATTCAGCCTTTATGAATGGCTCCTACAGATGGAGAAAGAATTCAAGAATCTGCATCCACTCCTCTTTTTAGCAACATCACACCATTCACTGCAGGGTAACTACCCCACTAATATCCCAGACAACCTAAAGGTACTCCAGGAAAAAAAGCTTCTGTCATTAAGCTCTGTGGTTGAACACACAAGCACAAACTTTATTTGTTCAGGTCAAAGGACATGACCTTTTCACTTTCAATCCTTATTTCTCCTAAAGGTCTCCTCTCCCCACAAAGAAATCTAGCTAAATTCCACTGAAGGCATTGAGTTTACAGTAAACACAAAAGCCAAAAATTGAAAATATCTTTTTGTAGAAAAAACATCCTTTCCTAAACTATACTCAAACTCAAGTTCATTGTTTTACCTGCTTTGCCTTAGTTTTGATCAGAATTAAAGCTTCGCATTTTATATGAATGCTTTTTTTCCTCACAGTTTTATGCCCATAAAGAACTTGTTCTAGGGAAGATAATTCCTAGATATTTTCATCTATGAGTTGTCAAGAATAAATTCAGAATATTTACCCAAGGGATAGAAGAGTAAAAGAGCTATTAGTTTGGCACTGAAAAATCTCTTTTTTATTTCAATAACCCTGCCTGAAAGTCTATTCTTCGGGATGGAAGGGATGGGAAATGTTTTTGGAGGAACATTCTTTGTGTCACAGTTCCTGTGATAAAGATTACTGTTTCAAAATTAGCACTTTCTTAAGAAAGAGATCCATTTATCTCCATTATTGTGTGCATGAAGCCAAAACATATCAGTCTCCCTGCCTATCTATGGATGTATTTATATTGGAATTAGGGCAACTGGGCTCCCACTCTTGCTTGAGTAAGAGCAACTAAAAATACTGTGAATTTTATTTTTCCTTTTCATCAACACTGAAGATAAGAAAAACAACAAGAAAGATGTATTTCCAATATACAGCAATAAAACCAGCCGAATACTGCTCAGACATAACCAGCTGTCCTCGTGCACCTACTCTACACACTAACACACCAATTCAACCTGCAGCATCAACTGGAATCCACAGCTTTCCACACCATTACTGAAGAGAGTCCAGAACGGCTCAGGACAGAGAAGCAAGGCAAAGAGTGTTGCCAGTTTTCTGGATCTCTGTTGGTTTAGTTTTCAAAACTGATAAACAGAAGGCTTGAGGACTAAGATGGCATTTGATGACTTACTGTTCTTTCTGCTGTGTGGAAAAGAAGGGGTCTCCAGATAAAAGTCATGCCTAGAAGCAATTAAATCTTACAGGATGCTTCATTCAACCAACTATGAGTAACTGGAACATTCAATGTACTGGGTTAATAGCTACCAGAAATAAAGATCATGGTTTATGGTGAAATCCTTGTCATACAGCTGCCACAGAGAACACAGCAAATTGTGACCAAGCCACCAGTCAGCCTCACAAGGCGGCGAGGTTCCTTTCAGTCTGTGCCAGATGAATACTTATTGCCGCTTTTACACACAGCCTTCGAATTGCCATGAATAACTGTAACTCTGTCAAAATCAATTTGGTTGTATTTCAGGACAGTGATGTCCATAGATAACAGTACGTTATCAGATGAAGCATGGGAATCAACAATAGTCTTAACATCTGGGAGTCTTATCTTGGAATAAGTGAAAAAACCTAACACAAGAATTATTTCCGTTTCATGCCCAAGGCACAATTACCTTTCAGCTACTCCAGGCCTTGGTCTTGGCCCTCTTGCCATCCTGAATCCAAGCAATTCCAAAATCAGTATAAAGGTGATGCCTGCGTTAATTAGTCACTGTTATGAAATACAAAGTTATTACTCTCAAGTCTCAGTTACAGTTAAGGGGCAAGTGCTCACATGAACAAAACAAAATCACCTTCTTCTGACAGTGCGTGCAAAGATGACAAGTCCTGGTCCTAGGGTTGATCGAGCACACATACTTTCCGGTACATTTAACTTAGGTATTTCAGAGAGTAAATGAGATGCCTATCAATCCCTGACCACCAATGGCAAAATCCCAGTCCCCACAAAACTTTCAGGCAGACACCTTAGCACGTAAGGCCCTTTGCATGCAATAGGCCAAAACTTGTAGGAGATTTTGTCTTTCACCGTTGTATACAGAACAGCTGTATGACTATAACTCTCAAATGATGCCTGACCTTGGGTTTCTATACTTACTGCAGCTATAGTCACAACATGGAAAAACATCGAATTTCTCTGTCCAAATATAGAACACTTGCTGAACAGCTGTCTCTAGCCCACAGTTTGTGTTTCACCCTCCAAAATTAAAAGAAAACCCAACACCCTTTGATATGCATTGCATCCCCAGCTCCTCCTTTTGTCTGGGAAGCCTAAGAAATTCTAGGACTCGACAGCAGGTCATTGTCTGATGATATGTTGCCAGAAAACATGCACAGCAACAGGCAAAAGAAAAGAGAGGAGACCTCGCTCCATGTCTGTTCCACGCCTCGTGGCACACAGGGACTATGATATGAAGGCTGCAAGAGAATTCCCCAGTGAAGATGCTTTTATAGAGATCTCTGCTCAAGCAAGTCACACAAGAATCTGCTGATAAAACACGGGTAAGGTTGCAATGCACATTGCTGTGGCTGTACAGGCACAGGCTTGTACAGAGCACAGAGGAAGCTGCTCTATATATACCCCCTTCAAATACCAAGAACATTTGCTTTTGTTCCAAACGGGTGGCAGGCTCAGCAGAAGTCTCCTCCATCCCCACAGCAGAGTCTCAAGAGATCAGCTCTAGGAAAAGGCTCTAAACAAGGAAAGGTCAAACTCGCGCCACAAGCAATAAAGGAGCAGGGATATTTTAAGTGTCCTAAATACACACACTTGCAGGTGGGAGCTAAAAAAGCTTAACATCCCACCTGAAATTCTGACCCAGGGCTGCCCTGGTGTAATTACATGTCACGATTTCCTAGCTGTTGTGACCCTGATGTAGGCTTGCTTCAGTATTTCTCCTGTGGCAGCAGTAACTGACAGTGCTGGTAAATGTGGTGTGAATGCAGCATGTGCTGTGCAGAGCTCCTTTCAATAATTAAGTACTTTGACTCTTCAACAAAAAAAGAAAGAACCAAACAACATAAAACACTAAACAGCACACAGTGTTCTTACCAAAGGATAAGCATCTATACAATTTTCAGATTAGAAAAAAAAAATTTTTAAGCCTATTTATATGTGACAATTTTGAATAACCCTCTGTATCAAGCAGTTCAGTTATACCCATCTTCATGACTTTTACAAGTCAAAAACTTCTATAAATCCATACTATACATCTACCAAAACCAGTTTTTTGGTACAAAATTTTGGCTTCTTAGGAGACGTAATTTCTAATCATTTAGGTCTTATCATGAGTTAAGCCAGTTATATTGAATACAAGGTTAATCTTGATTATGGTCACTTCATGACTGCGGCTACGGTTTCACCAGAGGTGAAAAGGCACCGCAGACAGGCAGCTGACAAAAGCTATTTACTCTCTTTAGTTTGCAAGTCAGATAATGTGCCAGCTATATAAGGCACATACACCATCATGCACTGGGAACTGTCCCTTGCTACTGTCACACACATAGACTGGGAATATTTTGATCACAGTTAAAAATAATGTAAGCGTACATAAACTCCACTCAAAGACAACATTTAAGCACCAGCCTGGTGAACAAGGACTGGATTATCAAGATTAATATGTTTTTAAGATACGCCTGGTTGCATATATTTGAGTTTACTGCACCATATTGCAGGTTTGCACAGATTTGTGACTATCCAAAGAATGTGAATAATACCCGTCAGGGGAGTTCATCACACTAGCACATGCACATGTATATATGTCAGCAGATAAGAGACTTCCAAAACTGCCTGAGCACTCACCAGTTCCAAACACTGCCGGTGCCCATATGCAGCAGCGTAATGCACAGTGTTGTACCCCTCTTTGTCTTGGATGGATGGATTGGCATCGTTCTGTAGAAGGAACTCCAGACACCTGTGGACAATTCACTAGTGTAAATGTGAGTTCACAATATTTAACAGACGTCCTTCACCACAACTAGGAGTGGCACTGAAAACTGAAAACTGGCAGTTAATTCTGTTTTTCTAGCAGCACCTTAAATCACTTTTCACCAATAGCTCCCCACATTCACCATATTTTTAAACAGGAAATCCCCACCCAGCTTTGATGATCATCTTCACAAAAAACCCAATCTTCAACCTAACTTTAGTGCCTACTCTGGATTACAAAATTATTTTCTATTATAAAGCTTGAAAGAAAACTATACAACTCTGTACCATGAGGTAAACAGCCTAGAACTGCTACTACTCACGTAAAACCTCATCTATCAAACCATTGGCCTCCAAACATGCGCTATGGCAAGCTGAAAACTACTTATCTGAGTTAATTTCCTGGCATGCATGTACATAAATGTATTTTATTTGTTGGCTGTTTATTCTCTTTAAATCATACATTTTGGAAAGAATTCCTTATACTGTCTATAGCTCCCACCACCTTTTCTTATGCTATCAAGAAATCATGATTTTGTTATCAGCACTTTCTTTCATAGCTTGCAATTTGTAATGAAGGTAAGGCTGTCATATGAAAAATGGGATTTTTACAACAAAAAAGTCATTAAGCAATTAGATGAAAACGTCAATCCAAGTAAATATATTGAGGAAGCCATTGGCTACTTCTTTTTGAAACATACATACTGAGTACAAAGCATTAAAATAAGACAGTGCATGATACTAAAGAATTATTAAGTTACTGAAGCAGTACATTTTCAATTAAGAAACAGTAGGAAGCACAGAAACAGAAATACTAGGGAATATGTGCACAAAGAACAGCATAGAGCTTTTTTCTTTAGGTTAGCCCCTGTTAAAGCCAAGCATTGTGTTCAGCAGAGCAATGAATGAGCAAAAGCAGAGTGTAAAACTGCAGCACAAAGCAGTGACATTCTCCAGAAATGAGGTCTAACTGCTTTTGACACCAAACTTACAATGCAGCTTCTTTTTCCTTCATCTCACTGGCTCTTTCAAGTTCTTCAGCATTTTCATGGGAGTTACCTAAAATATTCTTTCTTCTCAGCACAGAGGACAGAAAAATGCAACTTATTTTCAAAATATCATACCAGTGATTTTAACGCAGACTGCCACCCATCCCCAATCTTCTCCTCAAGGAGCTGATCTCCTCTAGCCAACAATAAGAACTACATAAGTTACATGAGTGCTCTGCATGGGTGTGCAGCTAACAAATTTTGCAAGATACAGAAACAACTACACTATGGTAGTTTGTCGTCCCACAAGTCAATGTCAGAAAAAACTACCCCCAGAAACAGTTTGATCATCACTATCCTGGTTGCTGTCTGAAACAGTTTGATCATCGCTTTCTAGATTCCTTCCTCTACTCCCACTGCACACAAAATGTGCATTTTGTTTCCTTTGCAGAGAGGAATTTGGGATTACCACAGCTTGCTTCTTCCTACAGTAATCTGCTAGTTCTTCTCTAGCATTTAAGATTTGGAGAAACTTTAATCAGCAATACTATCTTGGTCTGCATTAGCTGAGCGGCTGACTCTCTTCACTTTCTGTGAAATATCTTGGCAACACTGTGGCTCTCCTGCTCAGGTTCCTTAGATTCTTCAAGGTGTTCAGCATGTCTTCAGATTCCTGCACACCCGGATCATTTTTGGCGCCTCTGCTTCCCAGCTGAACGTATGGCAGACAGAAGACTACAATTTGTGATCTTACAATCACGAGCTTGTGATTATGATCTTTCTTGGCCACCAAGGCTAACACAAAGTTTACAAACAGCTATCCTCATGGATTAGTAGCTTGCAAGGTTTATAGAATGACAGTTTGCTCCTTTCAATCCCAATATAACAGGCAAATTCCAGGCTGGATTCTGCACAATGCAGAACAGTACATTCTTTCTTTAATATGCAATTTCCCATTTGTAATATCAAGATTTTACATTCTTCCTGTGGGTGCTAGCAATAACGGGTTGTTCTACAAGCACAGGGTCTGTCTGACGTCCACTGACTCAGAGAAAAATTATTTATAGCTCCCCTGAATATTAACGTTGTATGTTTATAGACACTATTCATGTGCTACGCTCAAATCCTACCTGCATTTGCGTTCAGTTAACTACACATCAGTGAGATAACAAAGTAAGATTCCCTGAAGAGAATAAGCAATGACCTGTAGAATCAGTACATACTCAGAAACTGCAGTCATCTGTTTAATGAAAATGCTGTTGTGATTTCCATTGCAGGAAAAGGTACTTTCTGAAGACCATACGCAACAACAGTTGTTGAAACAGTAGGGCAACCTCAATGCACCAAGACTTCTCTGCGTTCAGTAACTGCCCACTTTCAAAGTTAAATAATTATGAATATTCTTTGGGCTGAGATTGCCTGACCTTGGGAGTTTTTTTGCCATTCAGCAGGAAAAAGAAACATTCTGACCTACAAAATCATGGACTGCAAATAGAATTTCATCTATATAACGAGGCTTCTTCCAGAACACCTCAAACTGGAAAATTTAATGGGCAGACAGCATAACCATATGAGAATCAATTTATGTTTGGACTATGAGGTGAAATAAAAGTCACATATTCCTGCCAACATTCAGGATGTGATGAAAGTAAGCTTTTTTTTTTAAAAAAACTTTTTTTAATTAGTCATGGAATTAGCTACACACTTAAGTTAACCAAGAGCTTATTTATATGCAGGAGCCTCATCTACACAGAGCCAAAAGCTGGATAACACACATCAAATCACCATTCTCAACACCCTGAGTAACACCTCACCCTGGCAAGACAAAATTAGAAACAGCCTGTGGTGAAAGCCTTCCTACAATTCTGCCAAGCACAGGCATTTGAAGATCCTGCTGCCTTCTTCCCAGCACTGTTCAAGGTTTGAGGGTGAAAGGGAAGACATTTTTAAGACCAGTATTATCACAGCAAATTATGAAGAAGCTGCCACAGCTGTGGTATGACATCCAAACTTCTACTATAAACTAAAGTTTTCCTCCCGCGGCTTTGAGGTGGTATTTCGCTGGGAATATGCCAAGTGTATTTTTACCAGATCTCACTATAAAAGAAACTAAAAAAATAGTTCCTTGACATCTAAAGGAATGAGACAGAGAAACGTGGGTTTACCTAAAATAAACAGAGGTCACTAACAGTTTGTCATGGTTTCAGCTGGGACAGAGTTGCCTTTCTTACTAGTAGCTGGTACAGTGCTACATTTTCAATTTGGGACAAGAATCGTGTTGATAGCACACTGGTGGTTTTGGTTGTTGCTAAGCAGTTAAAACCTCTTCTGCTCCTCACACCATCCTGTCAACAAGTAGGCTGGGAGTGCACAAAAAGCTAGGAGAAGACACAGCCAGGACAGCTGACCCCAACTGACCAAAGGGATATTCCATACCATATGACATCTTGCTCGGTACAAAAAGCTGAGGGAAGAAGAAGGAAGGGGGAATGTTCAAAGTGATGGCATTTTGTCTTCCTAAGTAACCATTACACGTGATGAAGACATGCTTTCCTGGAGATGGCTGAACACCTGCTTGCTGATGGTGGTGAATAAATTCCTATTTTGCTTTGTTTAGATGCATGGCTTTTGCTTTACCTATTAAACTGTCTTCATCTCAACCTATGAGTTTTCTCACTCTTACTCTTCCGATTCTCTCCCCGACCCCACCGGAGGGGAGTGAGCAAGTGGCTGTGTGGTGCTTAGTTGCCAGCTTGGGTTAAGCAACGACACAATTTTAAGAGAGAACTAACAGGATAATTGAGCCTGTTTTATACAGTGTATTATAAGGAAAAGGTTGTCAAAATATGCAACTCTCTGGGAATTAGAAACTGCAGTCACTAACCACAGGATTTCTAAGTTTTGCAGCTGTTTTCCCCCTTTCTCACAGAAACGGCAGTGCATTCTGCCAAAGGATATTCCCCAGGCCTTCCTCTTTTTAAAGTCTTTAAAAAGCAACCTGTTTGGACAGGGTGAGCATTTTTATCAGCTCTGACAGTGGAGAGACTGATGGGTAAATCTATCCCATCATTTCCAGAAAGGCCATCAGAATGGCCAGATGTTTGTCTGTCACAGCAGTCCATCTGGGAAAACCTCTCCTTCTGCTGTCTCTCGCTTCATACCTTCTGATGGACTTGCAGAGCAGATGTAGAAATTTCTCTGAGTTTACTCTTGTGAGGAAACCACACAGAGGAAGAGAGAAGACAAAATGTTGGGAAAATAGTTCAGTAGGACAGGGTGGCTGCAAAACTGTGTGTTACATCAAAGGTAAACTGTAGAGCTGAAATGCCACATCATCTGGGGATTTGGCTTATAGTCAAAGCAACTCAGCGTGGAGTTATGCATACATCTGAGAGAATTTCCTTTGCTAGCAGGATCTCTTTTTTGGCTCAAATGACATAGCACTATGAAGACATTAGAAAGACATCAATTTAGCAAAACACTTTAAACAAGGAATATGGAGAGGCTTTCTTACTTTCGGTCCATGTCAGAAGCAGCAGCATAGTGCAAAGGGGTGCGTCCCCAGTCATCTGTTTCATTAATATTGGCTCCTGTTGTCACCAATGTCTCAATGCAGTGGAAATGACAATTTGCAGCTGCATAGTGCAAAGGCGTCCTGGAACATAAGTGACAATTTGTTATCTCATATTCCAACACGCACTGCTGAGAATAGCAATAAATCTTAATTCCTACAGATTTCCAGCAGTGAATGTCAGTGCTTTATGTTCCTGTTATGCAAATTTAACAAAATATTGTGTTAGTAGGAAGTTTTGGTGCTCCTACAAAGCCTAGTAGGATACAGATCCTCAATCTGTGTCTTGCAAACAACCCAGGGAGAGCCTCTGCCAATGCTCTGCCTACATGCTACTTTCTTCCAGTTGGGAGGCAGAGCAAAGCAGTGTCCCTTGCAGCACCTTATTTAGCTGGCATAGCAACACTTATAGCAACACTTCATAAAGGGGGGGGAAAAAACCCGCTAGGAATCACGTCAAATAGCAGCAATCCTCCCATCATAACCCAGGTGCTGTCTTGGGCACACAAGCACAAGAGTTTAGGCAGTAAGAGAAGCAATAAAGAAAAAAACATAAACCCGTGATATTTTTAAAACAGAAAACTCCAGAGGGTGGGATGGCTTTTATGTCTTTAATGAAGTCTGCACCTGTCTGTCTGGCATACAACTGCAGCAGCAGGAGTGCTGCAGTGAAGGCCAAGCTCCTAGCTTATTTTACTGTCGTTTTTCACAGAGCATAAGATTTACAGACTGAGGTGGTCTTTCTTCCTTGCCTTATAGATTCTTTTTTTGTTGTTTTTTAAAAGATCTTCATTATTGACCTACCTCCCACATTTGTCCTTCTTATTAAAATCTGCTCCACTGCTTTGCAAGAGTTTTATACATTCAACATTACTGGAAAGAGAAGTGAAGAAAACAAAACATAAACAAAACAAAAGTTTACATCTATATTGCCCCCTGTCCCCAAAGAGGGAAAAGTTACTCTCACTATTTTTGTATTATTTGCCACGCAAAAGAAAAGGGTACAGCCAACTACAGCATGAAATTCAATCAAACCCAAAATGAACTTCTAAAAAAATATTTCCCTCTTTTTCCTAGAAAACTTGTAACTTCTCTCCTGCAGAAGAAAAAACAATTTTCCAAAGAGAACACAGTAAATGTGATCTGAATTCATTGTATGTGGAGACCTTCAATGGGAGCTGTACTCTAATGCTTCCCACACTGTGCTGGTATTTTATGCGAGAACTTTAAATAAAGTTGTTGCTAGCTTATAAAATGCCAGTCTAATAATGAAGAGGTGACATTTAACAAAATCCACCCCCATTCAGCAAAGCATTCAACAGTAAGCACTTTGCTCAAATCCTGTTTACTTAGGAAGGTTTAATCACAAGAGTTACTTCTAGGATTATTCTCTTACGATTTGTTGACTGTTGTTAGATTTAAGCACGTCTCTGAGTGTGTTGTTGAATAAGGGGCATAGCAATTGAAAGTGATTGCCAGTATCAATATTGCATTTATCTAAGCGGATGAGTTGGACTCCATTGCTTTGTATCTGTTGAAAGAATTCACCACATCATAGCTGCTGCTGCTTCTTGTTTAAAGACAGGGGATTTTTAACAGAAAATAAAAACAGCTGAATTCCCACATCTTTTGTAATTCAAGTGAATAAATGTATGACTCCAGCCAGAAATTGGCATAAAGAAACATAGCACTTTCCAAGACTCCTTGACATTCACAGGGGCAATAAATCATCTGTGTTCACAATCAGATGAGCAGGCCTTTGAAGCTTGCTCTTTTCCTGGTACCCATTAACGTAATGAGAGTAACAGGCATGTGTCAGGAAAAAACCGAATGCCTCCAGCTCCAGGGAAAAAAAAGACTGGATGCAATATATTGGCATATGTTCATCCCTACTCTAAATTGCTATTGCATAAAATAGCTACAGAACACTCACCACAACATACTAAAAATATAAACACTTTTAGTGATGGCAATTGTAGTGAACACTGGAAAAATATGGTCTATTTTCATGAGCCACCTTTGCTTCTTATCAAGTCTCTCCCTCTCTTTAGGACTTCCCAGGTTGTTTTTATTGTTCTTTTGGGCTGCAGCCTTATCAAAGAGGTAGCATTTCAACTATACTATAATAACCTCCACCAGTCATACCTCCTCTATTAAGGTAACAATCAAGAGAAATAATACTATAAGAATAATAAAACCACTATTTTATTGCATTTTATTAGGTTTTTGTAATAAAGAAAACTCTGTGATATACATTTTGGTCCACTTAGAAGGAAAAACAGCTTTCAGAAAACCGACAGTATTTTCTGTAGATCACCATTTCTGCTTGCTATAACGGCAGAGAATCCAGGTTAGGTTCTAGCCAAGGCTCCATTTCAACTCTTTTCTGAGACATATAGACCTCAATAGGAGAGTCAAAACTCAATGCTTGCCAAACATATTGTCCTTTTGCTAGGTTGACTTCACAGCACGCCACTGACAATGATTTGAAAGTATTTAAACTAACTGGATGCGACATTTACAACTTAAATTGATGTATTTCAGTTTTCATTTCAGTTTTCATTTCTTTCCATTTCTGGACTCCCAGCACTTATCAAGAATGCATCACCCTGAGAGAACAAGTCTTTCAACTTTCTAATTTGGAGGTTGGGGGTTGGTTGGTTGGTTGTGGGTTAGTTTTTTGTTGTTGGTTTTGTTTGTTGGTTTTCAGCTCAGAAACTTTTAAACTTGCACTTGGAAAATGGGAGGGGGAGATGAGCTGGACTTGGACTCCAGGGTAGCAATCTGACAGGCATCGTTGCATAGTTGTGTTTTCAGACAAGGACACAGACCAAAGGGGAAGGCCAGGAATAATTCCCCTGCAAGCAGCATCCCAGGAGCCACAGCTCCTTCTCACTCACGTTCTCCTAGGAACCCACAATTTCCTGCTGACTGCTGGCCCTCAACAAGACCTGGGTGAGCACGCAGCACCCCCACCCAAAGCTGAAACAGTCTTCACAGGGGCATGAAAAGGAAGGGTTTAACCCTCTGTGTGATACCCATGCTTCAAATCACAACCCAGCTGTCTGTGGTTGAGGGAATCAGATCACCTCCTTTACTTTGCAAGGAACCCCTGTGTGAGGGCAGTAGAAGAAGACAAGCTTAAGTGACCAAAATTTGACATCAGACAGCTTTGCTTCCCTTGTACCACAATAAATACCTCTGTGGATGGCACAGTCAAGTTGGCTGGCACCGAATCTGCAACAAAGCCACAAAATAACTTACAACTTCTATAGTCCCAGCTACTCACCCTCCTGCAGCGGCAGCATGGAGGCACGTTCTTCCAAAACTATCAGGGGTGTCTATTTCAAAGCCTGCAGACAGCACGTGCTCATTACTAAACAAGGACACTATGCTATACTTTTGTCCTAGTTAAACCACAAGAAACATTGCAGAGACAGAAAAATCAGTTAGTTAGGAAAAAACAGAACGCAAGCAACTACAGTCAGAAAGAGGTTGTCACAGGAACGGCGAGAGGCTGCTCCAGTTTGGCAGCTCTATAAAAAGAGCTGCAAAGTCGACGAGCATCTATTTCCACATCCAGCTCCGCGCCACATCTCTATTTAAAACCATGTGACAGGCATTTATGAGGCAGATACTTAGGAAGGGGAATGCAACAGCAGGACATGAAGACAGAAAACACAAAGAAATGAGGGAAAAACCACAGAGCCAGCCTGAACAGGAAACGGGGCCATTTTTATTACATGTGGTTTTCAGGTTGGAAATAGGCTTCCCGGAGCATGCAAGGATATTCAGATGCCAAAGACAGAAGCCTGGCAGTATTAACTCTGGTCACCCAGAGCTTTTTTCTCTTCCTTCCTGATCTGGTGGTCAAGGCCAGACCGCATCAAGATTTAATGTAATGGGGTATATAACTGCCATATTTCACACTTTTTTTTTTTTATATCCTACAGGACTCAAGTTTAGGGAAAAAAAGTAATTGTAGGAGATTTTATGTGTTAAGTAATGAAGCAATTTTCTAGAAAAAGCCTACAATCTGCCTTGTGTTTTTTTAACTTACGGGAACTCTTGCCTGGAAAATAAGAATTTGGGATTTGGCACCTGATTACTGCCTCTTTTGAAACAGTTTTGTCAGCAAACTCCTGCTTCTTCTGCTTTGGGCTTTGCTGAGGATCCCAAGACTGCTCTCTTGACACTACGCTTTCACATATTTCCCCTCTCGTGCCCACAGAGCTTTGGCCAGCCTAACTCCTTTACTCTGGTCAGACTCAGAAACACGCTTTAGCTATTTTTACAATATATCATCGTCAGTGAGATGTAAATACCTGTGTCAGTGCAGGCCCCAAGGAGATAATATCTTGCATAATTTCTCTGGGTGGGGGGGAACCCAAACCAAAAAGGTGTCTCACGTTCCTACAGTTTAGAAAAGGGTCTTAAGTTTCCTTCCTCTTCCCAATGAATTAATATAAACCCCCTGAGCCTGCCAGGAGAAAAGGGCTTTGGGCATGAACAATAGAGGAAGTACCAGCATGCTGTTAGGAAAGCCTCGCACGCTCCCGCACACCACACCACACAGCCCAACACAGCAGCACAGGAAGTCTTTCATTTGAACAATTCACAACAATGAGTATAAAGGGGCCACAAGCAGCAGAGACACACACACACTACTCCAACTCCACAGACACACAGCAGGATTTACTTACCCGATGACAACAATTTCCTGCAGCAGTCTGAGTGAGCATTCAGTGCTGCCAAGTGTAAAGGGAACATGTTGTGGATTCCACACCTGAAAGGCACAACGGCCTCATTACACAAAGCCACATGAAAATGCAGGTTGCATACAAACACAACACATCAAAAGCTCCTTCCACAAAGGCAGCATTTTTGGTCCTTTTCGAGGAAGATTCTTCCTGTCGTGTTATTTTTGCCTGTATTTCCTTACCAGCTTTCTTGGGAGTTGATATTCTCATACAGCAAAACCTTGGCATTATGCTTTGAACAGAATGTGGCAGGAAGGTTTCTAAAAAATCAAGATGAAAGCCAAGGCAAGGGAGGAAGCAACAGAGCAGATAGTGCTCAGAGTCAATCTCCTGGTGCTGCATGCACAAATTTCTGCATCAGCTACACACACTGCAACTGCCATTCTGAAGTAAAAGTAAAGGCTAAGATCTACTCAGTAACATTTCTGAAATCCATTTTTCCTGGAGTTAATGTCCTTTAGAAAATTTTCATGTGAGTTTTCAAAGCCTCCCCTTCTTTCCTCTCTTTCCCCAGGGGCTGGGGTAGCTGATACTTCTTCTTCACGATTTCTTTTAGGCTGCCATGACACTTAGTTTTCTTCCCACATCCTAAGAACTAACCATCTCCTTTCCCTATTTGCTGCAGCCACTCTCCTCACATGTCCTTAAAAATTCTACTCCCCTCTTTAACACATGAAGGTCTTTTCAATTACATCATAAACTTCTCAGAGCTAGGTGGGAAAAAAAAGTAGGCACTTATCATTAGGCCAAGTCTCTCAGGCAATTGTATAGTTTTTAAATAAGCCAAGTGCTCAGCAGCTTTTATTAACATCAGCAAATCATCCCAGTTCAGTCTCTAAGCATGCCACTATTTACTGTCTTAGAAGACTTTTGGGTTTGGACATCTTGGCTTCTGTCATTTAGCATTGTTTTGCAAACAGCATCT
This sequence comes from Nycticryphes semicollaris, assembly GCA_013400055.1. Lineage (NCBI taxonomy): Eukaryota > Metazoa > Chordata > Aves > Charadriiformes > Rostratulidae > Nycticryphes > Nycticryphes semicollaris. Next base: position 1,102,445 of record VXBJ01001130.1, on the reverse strand, counting down.
TGTTATTCTAGAAATATCCTACAGGCAGTCCTCCAAGTGCACATAAACACAGAGCCTCTGAAATCAACTACCTCAACAAGATTATCACCTACTGCTTGCTTCAGCAGGTATATTTTTGAAAGGGACAAACTCTTGAACAATAGCAGATGGATTCATATCTGCCCTTCATTTCTGCAAAGTAACTGGTGGGTGGGAGAATACTATCACCCCATGGAAAGAACCTCAGATACAGATTCAAAGATGCAGGAACTTGTCTTTCTGCAAGATTCACCGTAAATCTTAATTTCTTACGAAGCCTTAGACAAAAGTCAATGTGAATGCTTATACGTGTATCTTGCTCTCTCCAGCATTTTATACATGTAATATAGGTATTTAACTAGGGGTTTTTTGCTTTCAAAAATTCTTTCTTTCCAGAATCTACACGCCCATTCTTCATCTGTCTTCACATTAAATTTGTCCTCCTTGCTGCTCCACTACACTAAGGAGTGACTTGTGGTGCTCTACAGATTTTAATTTTGATAGTCTCAGCATTTACCTCTTAGATTTGTTCTATTAAAAGTCAGTCTGACAGCCTATTCTTTGAAGGAAACAGCAGAAGCTCCACCAAGCTACTATATAAACAGGTTGTAATTTTTAGCTCTGGATTCATTTATTTAAGCTAACATTGGACATTCTGTATCCCTGCCCTCTTCCTACACCCATTTCTCTCTATCTCCTCCTTTACATAGTTATCTAAAGCATTATTTTTCTTCTTTTCAGTAAAGATTTCCATCCAGCATGTTTTGGCCTGTCTCCATTGAAATACATTACCTGCTCATCTGCTAACCAGTGTCACAGTTCTATAGCACTGTTCACACTGGTTCCTCCCATCACTTACACAATCTCCCCTTTAAATCCAGTTGCCTCAAAGACTAATTGAGCTGTCTGCTGTTGTACCTAAGGATGTGGTGGAGTTTTCCTTTCAAAGCCAGTTTGGGAAGCTCAGCCAGAGTTATTTATATGCAGCACATACATAAGCCCATTCCCAGCCTTTCAGTGCTCCTTGTTCAGCACAGTAGCATTGTTTGAATCCACCTGGTATCCCTGAACCAACTTTTCATTTCACTTGTTTCTGGAAAAAGTATTTAATTCAATCAATGTTCCAGTCACCCAAGTGTGAAATAGGAATTCCTAATCGGATAACCTGGATTCCAAGAGTGGGCTACCCCACCGCATCTCATTTTCTGTTTAAATCTAAAGATAAGACACAGACTTGGACTTGCTGTATTGGAGAAAGAGCCAGCAAAAATACACATCTATTTAGACACCAAGATCTTCATGTTGCCTATGTTAATAAAATCCAGTGATGTTAGCTGAAGCCTGTGGAATTTCATTATCCATGCCAATTGAAGATCTGTCCCACCTTCTGAGTTTGCATGGTGATGATCATACTTGATAAAGGAAAATGGACAAATATGCCACTTTCTTAAACGTCATCAAGCAACCAAACAAAATACTGAGAGACACAAGTATCTTCAAAATTAAAACCAGCTCACTTGCATCTGAAAGTGAGTTTTCCTAACCAGGTAAGTCAACAGAAGTCACTGATTTCTATGGTAGGTTCTAGATAGAAAACTCTTAAATTATATTTTGGAGACATGTGAAGCCAGTTGCTGAAAACTTACATTCATGAACAGATGCTGCTATTAAATACCTGGTACAGATATCCCTCATGCCATTACATTATTCTGGTCTTATACCCCTTTGTTTACCTTCAGGTTTGCTGTTTTCTTTTGACAGACCGTAAGAATCTCAACGTAACTAACCAATACTCAAATACTCTTAAAAATCAAGTATCTGCCAGTGTTTGAGTCAACAATACTTATCATATTGTGGGTGCAGTCTTGACATATGTGCAAGAGAAAAAAAAGCAACAAACAAACAAAAAAATTGAACTGAAGCAAAAAGTACATTTAAAACTTGTCTAATTGAAACTCTTTGTCTCCCAAAGACTCATGAAGGCTCCCAAACCCACAAATCAGATAAAAGCAGTCCTATTATTTCAGCCACCCGAGTATGGGAAACCACGCAACATCAAGACAGGATCTACTTGTACTGAGATCAGAAAAACCTAGTAACATCTGCTTTGCAATACTGCACTTCTATTGATAGTCATACCAGCAGGCACAAGAGCAAATAATAATCACCATGTATGACAGACCACTAAGCATTAGGCTAATTTAGATACTAAAGAATGTGCACACAATAACCTTGGAAAGTAGCTGATGTTTTTTTGAATTATGTTTCCTACACAAACTTATTGCTACAGACTTTATGGAATAACTGTGATCAAGATGCACTTCAGGTACATACGTACTTCCCATACATTCTATGCCACTGTGCCACATCAATGCTTTAGGAAAAAGAATCCATACTTGCACTCTCTGTAATCACATAACTGGGCACAGTAGGAACTTAGCAAGGCTTCCTTCCCCTCCGCACTTCCCAAGTGTTCATAAGTTACTCCCAGGTCACCCACTGAAGTACTTTACAATTATGCTTATCGATTTTAACCTTCACACGTCAGAACCTGAGGAGTAACTGTGTTTCTAGCCATCGGAGAAAAGACCTGATCATTAGACACAGCTCCACTTCAGCCACCTACTTGGCAGTATCAGCGCCGCTGGTTATGAGGGTGTTAATCAAAAGCTCGTGTCCGTATCTTGCAGCCACATGCAGAGGGGTGTTACCATCCTTATCAACACAGTCGATTTCCCCTCCTGCAAAAGACATTTTCACACAGTTTAATACCAGAAGGTTAAGCATGAACCAATGATCACAAACATTATTTCTCTCTAGAGAATGCAGCCTAACCAGTCAAGCCACAGAGACACTACATTTCGGAGACCAAGAAGCAGCACACAGCAAGCTGTCAGCTGTCAGTCACTGGTACTGAATGTGGTCTGACAGCAGCGTTTCCCCCCCTCCCCAGATTGGTGGGGAAAAGTGGTGGGAAACAGGTGGAGAGGATGACATACAACAGTCAAGTACATGATTCAGACTTTCTCCTCATCTAAAAGTACAAATAGATGCCTTGAGTTAAACTGAAGAAATAAATCGCTGAAACTCCACCCTCATTTGTAAAGGCACTGCCTCTCAACCTCACCTGTACAACTATGTTAAATAGAGTTCATTCAAGAGGCCAAGAGGAACACATTGCAAACAACCTGTGTTGTGTGCCTTCTCTGTGTCCAACAAAAGAACAACCAAAGAGTGCTTAAGTAGAATTTTTCCTGTTGTAATTTAAGCCTGTCATCTCCTGTTTTATCCTTGCAAGCAGGAAAAACAGATTATTTCTTTCTTCTCTGCTGTAGCTTGAGCCATGCAAAGATTGCTATCCAGTCCTTGTTTTCTTTTTGGACCAGGGAACTCTAATATTTTCAGCCTCTCCTTGTAAGTCAGGTTTGCTGCACTCCAACTATTCTTGTCCTTCACCAGTCCTCTCCAGCTGGCCCACATTCTTCTGCAAGTAAAGTGTCAAAAGCCAGAAACAGTACTACAGCTGACATCTCCCAAAGCTGAGCTGAGCAAAAGGATTACTTCATGCCTGCTGGCTACTCTCCTATCTCTACACTCCTGTACACCACCACCTACGTAGCTGATCATTGTTTTTTAAGCACCATGACACTGTTGACTTGTGGTCAACAAGCTTCTGAGCCTCTACAAATCCCAAGTCTTTTCTTGAGGAGTCACCACCCACCTGGCTGCTGCCATTCTGAACTTGTCCAACTGATACTCCTGCCTGTGTGGGGGCTCTTTCCTTTGCTTCACTTGCATTACAGCTTCTGTCTCCAATGTTACAGGATCATTTTCCATTCTGACTCCAACTTTTGCCAAACTAGGTCTCTCCCAATTTCATGCTTTCTCCAAATGTTAAAAGCACATTTTCTGTTCCACTAACCAAGCTGTTAATGAAAATACTGAATAGTTCCAGACCCAGGAGGGAAACTGAAAACCCCCTCACTACACCTTCCATTTCAACAATTTGTGTATTACTAACCTCTGAGTGTATTTTTTTCAACTAGATATGCTCCAACATTGTAGTATATTAATACTCCACTAGTTTGCTGTGAGAATACTTTATGAACATATGTAAAAAGTCATACTAACATCAGGATATGGTAATATTCTCTGCATGTCCACTATTCACAAACGATAACAGGTCATAACCGCAACAAGAAAAGTTCGAGTAAAGCCCTACACAGCATTTTCTAACGATAAATAAAGGTCAGTGAAATGCCAGAATTTTTGGCTGACCTGTGTAAAATTCACCAACTTTCCTTTTCCCCCATTTTAAAAGTAGGTATCACATTTGCAGTCTTCCAATTTTAAGGTTACCCATTCTTCCTCTACAAGTCGCTACAGACAGCAGGCGGAAATTGAAATATATTTAGCCAACTCATTAAGCAGAATGAGACTCCATTTCTTTAAATCATTGACATTTCTCTTTTCCACAAGATCACACTGCAATGAGGCATAAAGTCACTTGCAATCAGATCTGTGTACAATACTAAAATTAGAGGGGGAGCAAAGGAAGAAAGAAGCAAAAAACCAAGTAACTTGAAGAAGAGCAGAGTGGCATGAAGGAGAGATGAAGAACTGCCAGTCCTTTCACACACAAATCCAACAGACAACAAACAACATCTGTAAGTCAGAAAGCATATTTGACTAAGAACTAAAAATTGCATTAAAGCACAGTTTCTTCCTTTTTGTCCAAACCTCTTTTATTATTCCTATTTTATTTATCCAAGGACAGATATGTCAACAATTTGCATGGTGACATGAAAGAAGAATGATGTACCAAAGACCTCAATTTTAAAATACAATCCTGTAAAATGTAAGTGTCATTACATTTACAGCATGAAAGTTCAGTCAGATGCAATATCTCATACGTAAGTTCCAAGTTTAGGATTTTGGAAAACAAACGAGAAACCAACCAACTAAAGAACAAACCCCAGATCATCCTGACTGGTATACTGGCCAAAAGCTGGGAAGCATGAGTAAATAATCAGTAATAGCAACCTCTGCCATTCGGAACCAGGCCTCTACCAGATATTGAACGATAATATTTATTATACTCTGTAGTACTCTTGGACAAAAGAAATTCCTGATAAATGACTGATAATCAGGAATGCTGACTATACCAGAACAAACAAGGTGGTGCTGGTCCACCCTCCTGAGTATTTATTCAACCCTTAATGAAGACAGTGGTGAGGGGTGGAGCTAAGGGAGCTGAAAGAAGTACAGCTGATGGGCAGAGGATAGAGGAAATGGTCTGAGGTCTAAGCACACCAGGGAACCTCCCAAGGGAGGACAACTAGAAACTTTAGCTTCTACTAGTTTTTAAATAATTTGAGAAAGAAAGTTGTGCCTGCTTCTCAGCAGAAAAAAAAATAAAATAAAAAAAAAAATACCTAAATACATCTTTGAACTCCTGTTTTCAGGTTAAGAATCACAACAGACCAGCTAGACCACCACTGGCTGGAGGATCATGGCATTTTATTAACAACCAAAATCTTAGCTTGTCATGACACGCTGGAATGAGAACTGTCAGTGCAGTCCAAAGCCAGAAATTGATGGAGAGCTAAGAAACTTTCAGAACAGCCCTTTAACACTCTGGGTCAAAACAACTAAAAAATGAAACCTTAGAAATACCTAATCTTTCGGAGGGTTGTTCAACAGTCTCAGAAACTCACCGTTCTGAATGAGTGTCTGCGACCGCGTGAACCTCCCATGGACAGCTGTCATGTGCAGTGGGCTCTTCCCATCCTTACTCTAACAGAAACAAAACATAAAAGCAACCATTTAGCACATAAAGCAGTGGAAACAATTTGAAGTGTCTCAGCTCATCATCCTACAGATATTCTTCAGACAGCCTGAAGAGCCACCTCTCCCAGCTTCAAAAGTCTGTAGGACTGAATCTGTACATGATGATCAATGCAGAAGGTATAAGCCTACAAGGAAAACTCAGCAATGAGTACAAAATGGGCTGGAGTGGAGGCTGTCCTTACAGCCTTGCTGTATGCAATACCTGCTAGAAACCTACAGTTACATGAAATATTACTCTTGAATATTATTTTTAAATAACATTTCCCATTCAGTCATGATTTTCCCTCACCCTTGCAACGAGGGAAATAAAATCAAAGGAACCAGAAAACTAAGTATGAACTGTCTCTGAGGAACTCAAGAACTAGATCCCGTTTCTCAATCTGCATTTTATAGATACGTCCCAGAATAAAAGCCACTCTATTAAAAAGGTTTGGTTAATAAATTTCCACACAATCAAAAATAGGATGTCTACAAAAGACAAACAGAAAACAGGGAAGGCATATATAAGGAAAGGTATAATGAGTAAAGATCAAGGTTTTGAGTTCTGGAGAAAGAAACTGAGAACAGGGAAGCCAAGGAGCTGAGAAAATAGCAAGAGAAGGGTACCAGTCTCACTACTCACTTCACTTCATGTTTATTGGCATGGGGTTCTTTATTCACTGGCGAGCACAATCCCTAATTTCATTTTAATAATTCTCAGTTTAAATAGCGCACTGACTGTTCACACTCATCTCAAGTCTTCTGGTAGCTACACCAGTACCCTCTGTTGGATAACAGCAAGTCCCTTTCATCTTCATCACGATATACCAATTGTATCTCAAAAGCATTCAGATATCCTAAGTAGAATCAGACTTTGTAAACTCAGGCTCTAAAATAGGTACACAAATATCCTTCAGTTCTTACTTACCTGGGAAAGTCAAAGGAACTTTTTAGAATCACGTTGAATTAAATCCATATTGTAGGGGGAAGGAAAACACCAGAAAGGAATAGCTCCTTGACTTGCTGACTCCCTGAGATAATATTTCAACAGAGCTCTTGGGACTACAGTTTAGTAGTGGTTCATGCCTTCAGCAGAGTGGCTGGACTAGAGTTTAAAGCTGTCGTTATATTTATCAAGGCACCAAGAGGCCGTCTGCTGGGAGGTAATCTCATCCAAACAGTTTAATGATCAACATTCTCAGCATCACTCTACTTCCATCAAGGACTTAAAGCCATGCTGTACTCGTCATTATAGTCTCCAGTCTCCTGAGGTGTGCAAAATAGGATAAATTACAACTGAAGAGCTGCAATGCAAGCTTTACCTGAATGTTAACATCTGCCCCATTATTCACCAGCAGTTCAAGACACAGTGCTCCATGAGTGGAGGCAGCAGCAAAATGCAAGGGAGTGAATCCATTATTATTAGGCTGATTTACATTAGCACCATAGTCAATCAGCTCATTAACAACAGAATCCTGACCATTGTAACAGGCAATGTGAAGTGCAGTATTTCCATAGATGTTCATTTCATCAATCTAAAATGAGACAAGGAGATGCAGTTAAAATTACAGACATCAACTTACCATTTTACATAATGCATCGCATACTACAAATGGAAATAGCTAGAGACTTGAACTGTCATAGGGCCTATTTCCCACCAGCAAATTTCATTGACAAAAATATATATTCCCAGAGAGCTTAATTTGGAATGCTTTATCTTTATTGTTATTAACTTTTTATCCTACTGGCAGTTTCTAAAAGCCACTATGAAGCTTAAAGTTGATAGCAAGACTATGTAATGATGATAGTGACAGAACTCCTAACAAGCTGGAAAGCTTGTACATATAGGTGGATAAGTAGGATGAATAAAAAGCTCACAATCTTTATTAATAAATAAATAAATAAATACTATTTCATTTTTGTGAACAGATCAGGCTTAAGATCTCTTTCCACAGATTTCTTTTCAGAAGGGAGTGAAGGTTTCAGAGTGAAGAAAGTGAAATTGCACAGCCATTTACACTTCAATAAGAAACCACTTTCAGTATCTCGGTATTATAAAGCCATAATTAAGATTACGTTATTTCTTGATGACTAGCTTAGTATTCAATGGCTGTTCTGTAAAACAGGACAAGACAGATTGTACAAAAGGCTCAGGGAAGAAGTGAATACCCTTCCGTGAAATACAGGCGTCTCAAAGATCAGATCCCCAGTGGTGAATGTAGAAGTTAAAGGTAGCTATTAGCAGAGTACCGCTAATAACAGGAAACACATATTCCCCTTCAACTTCACAGTCAACAGCCTATGAACACTAACTTCTGACTTTTTTTTTCGCAGGTCAAGTGAGCTGGTTATAAAGCTGGCAAATGCAATGGCTTCATTTGACATCTCTGATGAACCAGTGCAGGCTCTTCTGGTCATCTCTCTGCTGCTTTGAACTACTGAGTTGACAGTATTACACTAAGAGAGCTCTGTGCCCTGAAGAAAAGTTCTTTTCCAGAATGAAAATAATCCTTTGCCTCCCCTCTGTCAGCTACAGAGGATATACAGGTTCCTAAACTTAAACAACCTGAACTGCAGTTTAGTAAAATACACAGTGTGTATGTTGAGAACAACCACTCATCATTTCAAAGGGAATGCTGAACCAAGGGAAATTTCATTATTTCATATTCCTTTGCAGGAACAGCATATATTTCCTGATTTCTTCAGCAAGGTGGCCTAGAATTTACTGTCCATATCAGACATTTTTTATTCCAGAATGTTTCCTGCCCTTGAACTAATAAACTGCATGAAGCACAACGTGCTCTTCATGGTCCAGAAAATGGGAACCATTTTCTTTAAAAGATCTGCCAATGTCTGTAGCAGCATCCATAAAAAAAGAAAAGAGTATCTCCAAATACAGAGAAACATGGAAGCTACAAAGAGCACATTACCACATACCTCTACCCCTAGGTTAAGGAGGTGTTTCACAATGTTAATCTGTCCATTGGATGCAGCTGCATGAAGCGGGGTGTAACCCTTCTTGTCTTTACAAGTCACCTCTGCACCATGATTAATTAGCAAGGCAACAACTTCCAGGTGACCTTCAAAAGAGAAGAGATAGTAATCAATGAGTATGCTATCCTACAGCACCACTTCTCCCAAACTACTGCTTTCTTGCTAATGCACTGCCCCTTTCACTAGTGTTCCACAATGCTCCTACAGTTTTACAAGGGGAAAAAAATAGTTTGTACGTGTTCTTAATCGTAGCTCCAGGCCTTCTCAAGAAATTCATGCAATACATGTTCACCTTCACTAGATGTGTCAAATTTGTCTTTACTAACTTAGTTTTCCAGCCATTAAAAGAACAAAACCTCACCTCTTCCTCATTTATTTCTCTAAAAATAGTTAAGTCTGTGGTTTATTCTCTGTGCTACACAAAGAATAGTGAGCACAGGAACATGGCAATACAAGTTTCCCAAAACAGCATTCTGTTGATGTCACCTGCAGACACAATTGCTAACGCTTGGGATTTTTGTTAGCAATATGAAATAACATTATTAAATGAAAAAATCACAGAATCACAGAATGACAGGGGTTGGAAAGGATCTCTGGATATCATCTAGTCCAACCCCTAGCAGGTCCACCCAGAGCAGACTGCACAGGAACACGGCCAGGTGGGTTTTTGAATGTCTCCAAAGAAGGAGACTCCACTACCTCTCTGAGCAGCCTGTTCCAGTGCTCTGCCATCTTCAAAGTAAAAAAGTTCCTCCTCGTGTTTAGATGGAACTTCCTCTGTTCAAGTTTGTCCCCATTATCTCTTGTTCTGTCACTGGGGACCACTGAAAAAAGCCTGGCCCCACCCTCCTGACACCCACCCTTTTAGTATTTATAAACACTGATAAGATCCCTCCTCGGTCTTCTCCAGACTATAAAGACCCAAGTCCCTCAGCCTTCCCTTATAAGAGAGATGTTCTAGTCCCCTAATCATCTTCGTAGCCCCTCAAATGACAGTAGCCTCTTCTCCAGCGCCACTGAAGACATGAAAAACTACGTTTTGAGTGAGCGCAGAATTTGATTCAAAGCCTACCAACACAAAGACAAGATTTTCTCCTGAATCCACGGATCAGGTTTTTGACTCTCCAAAACCATATCATAACACAAAACTGTGCAAAAAATCCTAACTATGTCTAAAAATGTCTGAATCTGAATTCATGGTCTATACACACATACTTTGTCTGGAAACTAAAATAACTGCAATAGTCTCAACAGTTACACAGATTGAGAGCTGACTCCCAGATCGATGGGACATCTGTCGTCAGGAGTGAAATGCCTCCCCAGAATTAGGATCTCCCTAGAGAATACAGGGGAAAAGCTGAGCATCTCAAAATGCAACTTAGAAACCACCTGCCTCTTCAGTCTCCTCCCCTCCCCGAAGGTTTCAAACATTCTGGCCTGCCTCCCAGATAGTGCCCTAATCACCAAAATTAAATCTAGCCTAACTGGGAAATAGGCCTTATTGTTTCAATTGAAGCAGAGCTGTCTGTCTTAGACTAATTTGTTCTGTCAAACACCATATAACATTGCGCATCATCTGAGTTGCACAGCACTTTCATTACAGATGCAGTTCTGCTCATGTGGAGGACCGAGGACACTTCATGGACAATGTCCAAAGTGACCAAAGATACTTAAGCACTCAAGAAACTAGGTGAGGTTTTACAGGATAAGATAATCAGATCTCATTATCTAACTCCTGTCCAAATTACACTAGAGACTCCTAAATCCCATTGCTCATTTAGACCTTAAAATGTTATCTAAATATTTTGAAAAGCACATCATAAACTTGTTAAAAGAATGAAGAGCAAAAAAGATGTGGAACTGCACAGCACAATGCAAAAGCCTTTCACTTCTACATGGTGGAGTTCAAAGCTCCCTAGCTCAAAAGACAAATTGCATTAATTGGCAAGAGTCTTTCCATCTGTGCCTATCAAAAAACCCCACAATATGCTTTTCTCACAGTTTGAAATCTCCTATTATCTCATTTCCAAAAGTGCCAGGATCAAAATTAAGAATTTGACAGGTAAGATGAAAGAGCTCCTATCAGAGGACATACAACATCTCATGAACTATGATCTGGAGTATACTGCTTGTTCAGCATGAAAGCTCTTGAACAGGAGTAACCGCTATCCCAGGCAATCTTGATTTAGCATTTTTAAATCATAATGATTCACTATGAGAAATTTTCCTTTAACTTGAAAGGAATGATTGATTTATGCATGTACTATTTGGTAACACCATTGATATCCTGAATAGATCAGTTGCTCTTGTCTACTCTGGAATAAAAAAAGACAATTTGCTCGTATGGTAAAAAAGGCTAGTTTTCTCACAATATCATAACTTAGCTACATATAAACAGAGATAAATAACAACATTTATTATTTCATTTATCTGCATTTTATATAAAGCAGTTTTTTAGCAAAAAAAAAAGAAACTAATATAACTTGTATTTCTTTCAATCCCAAATATACTTCAGGGTAGATGTAGAGTCAGAATGAAAAAATATAGAGGAAAAAAGAAAAAAAGAAAGCAATGCAAAGAGCTTACATTAATTGTGTTAAGGAAATCACAGCCATGTTCTCACCAGCTGCAAAACCATAAATGGACACTGTGTGTTTAAATCAGCTGAACCCTTCACTCTTCAGGGTAACTACATTGCTCATTTTCCGTGGCCTGGACTGCTCTTGTGCATTTTAAAACATATTGTTGCTTTGTCAACAGGAAAAGGAGCAACAGCTCAGGCCTTACCCATGTACGCTGCCCAGTGAAGCGCTCTTCTGTCCTTTTTGTCAAAAGCATTGATGTTTGCCCCCTTGGCTAAGAGCAAGTTCACCATCTAGAAGTAACAACAGCAAGTAAGCCAACTCTGCAAATCACATCCTCAATATTTATTCAGCATTTCATATTCATATTCCATATTCATCATTCTAGCAATCAAGTTAGGATCTCAAGTTACACAAATACTGTTCAAAACTGTGAGCATTAATGACAAGGACCAGCGACAGCCACAAGTAGCCAGGACAAGTTCTGTGTCCACAGATGGGGCTGAAAGCGTGAACAGCTGTGCTACTCCAGTGTGCTTCAAACTGAGCTTGGCAAACAACCAACGAGGCCTGGAAGAGAAATGTTACTCTTAGTTAAGACCAATTTCAGGGGGTTTCTTGTGGACTGGGACAAGATTCCTCCAGGTGAGGTAACAAACCCTAATATCTGCTTGATCTTTCAACAAGGAGTGTCTATTTCTTGTCATGCCACAGTGATTTTCATTAAGTTTCCATGTGCCCATGGGAGTGTGGATGGGCACCAGGCTGCTTCACTTACCACATTGGCCTTTAAAATAGCATGACTAAGAGGTAAAAAGCTGCTTTACCCATTGCCAATCATCCAAGACTAAATGTAAGAAAACTCAGGGGGCAAAAAAAGGAAACTGAATGGAAAACACGTTCTAAAATTGTCTTTTCCAGCACAACACTCTAAAATAATAAATTACAGAGCTGCACAATTGTCTTCTCATACACTGCTTTGCCACAGTAAAGAGATCAGCTAATAACAGCAAATATTTAGTTATTTTGATACACTATCCAGGAGCTTTAATTTATGACAGTTAGACTCAAGCATTACAATCTTTTTCCTACAGTGCAGTATTTTGAAGGCCAACAACCATCATTGTTTTACAGGAACTATAATTTCTCTTTTAATTATAGGACAACTGATCAACTTTTGCTGACAGAATCCTACTGCTTCAGTCAAAGAGTTTTTATTCCATATCCAGATGTTCAGGTGAGGAATGGGCAAACAAGGATCCTTGCACCCAGATCTAATGACACCAGCAAAGCCCTTCACATAGCGGCCTTATTTACAAGTGAGTTTTTTCATATGGAAGTAGTAATTAGATTAGAAGGGTTTCCTTGTGTAAGTTAAGTAGAAAAACCAGATGGACATTTTCTAGAAGACTAATTAGAAAAGCAGACTGACTGGATCTCACATAGCTGAACATTTCTTCAATATTAAATGAATCTACTAGTTTTTCCTTCTTTCCATTCTGCCACTATTTTCACAGGCAGTCAAACTCAAAAGAGCCAAGCACACACCTGAGTTGCTGGAGATGGTGGCAGAGCCAGCTCTCCAAGTCTGCATGCACACTTCATTTGCACACCGGCTCTGAACAACTCTTTCATTTCTGCAGGTAGGAAACCTGGCACACAGTCTGGAAAGCAGCTGAATGATAGGAATTGTGGGGTCAGGAATATGGGGCTCAGTCTAGACTCAGCCACAGCAAGCCAACTACTTAAACCAGGAAAATAAATCATAGAATGGTTAGAGTTGGAAGGGACCTTAGAGATCATCTAGTTCCAACCCCCTGCCATGGGCAGGGACACCTCCCACTAGACCAGGTAGCTCAAAGGCCCTTCTAACCTGGCCTTAAACACTTCCAGGGAAGGTGCATCCACAACTTCTCTGGGCAACATCTTCTAGTATCTCACCACCCTCACATTGAAGGATTTCTTCACAATATCTAATCTAAACCTACTCAGTTTAAAACCATTACCCCTTGTCCTATCACTACACTCGAATCCCTCCCCATCTTTCCTGTAGGGCCCCTCTTCAGGTACTGGAAGGCTGCTGTAAGGTCTCCCTGGATCCTTCTCTTCTCCAGGCTGAACAGCCCCAACTCTCTCAGCCTAGGAGAGGTGCTCCAGCCCTCTGATCATCTTCACGGCCCTCCTCTGGACTTGCTCTAACAGGTCCATGTCCTTCATATGTTGGGAGGCACCAGAGCTGGATGCAGTACTCCAGGGTGGGGTCTCACGAGAGCAGAGTTAGAGGGACAGAATCACCACCCTTGGCCAACAGTTACACTCATAAACATCTCACCTCAATGTGGCCATTCAGAGCTGCATGGTGCAACGCTGTCCGGCCCCCTCGGTCAGAGACGTTGACGCTGCTCAGCATGGGGATGATGACTTCTGCACACTTCACTGCCTTGTTTGCAGCAGCCACGTGCAACGGTGTCTGCCAGTTCTTGTCCCGAGCATTGACATCGGCTGAGTGCTTAATCAATACCTGCACTGCTTCCTGCAACAGCAACACAGTTATACACATAAACCAGCAATTTGAATAAATGCAAGGCCCATGTTCTTGACAGCTTGGTGATATTACCTACACATATTACTCACACGTACCAGATGTGGTCAGGAGGAAGGAAAGAGAACAACATTTATCTAAACAACCTCCCAGGTTAGGGAAATGGTACTGTTGATTCAAATGCCACCTTTTCTGTCGTTTAGAGCAGTGTCCTCACAAACAATCAAAATTTCCCAATTTGATTTTTAGGACATGCAAAGCTGCCTGTCCCAGCCTGTCCAGTTGATTAACCTTCAGTACCTCAGTCATCATAATTTCATAACTGTGCTCTCATTGAAGAAATGAATTTACATATTTGAGCTCACTGTTACACAAATTATTTACAAAATGAAAAGCACATCATTTTGGACAGTGAAATCGTAGCAAATTGTGATAAGATTTATTTATAAACAGGAAAAAGGAGAAAATAAAACAGAATATGCAAACCCAAAATTTTAGCTTTGCAAAAACATGAGAATCACAGTCAAGGGTTGACGCTGGTGTTCCCAAGCGAGCATTAGCATTCCTTCCCTCCCTGAGGGGCTGAGCACAGGCCAAGAATCTTCACTGCAACATCCATTCTGTCAGCCTGAGACCAAACAACATCTTTTAAGGTTAATTTTGTGGGTTAAAAGTGAGTATTTCCCAGCGAGAAAATGTATTGTTCTCTCTTGAGAGACTGTCTCACTAGAGAATTCACAACCTGTTCTTTTCTGCCTCTTTCCATGCATCTGCCATTAAGCAAGTCAAATGAATTTAAAAAAAAAAAAAAAGTCTGTCTCAAAATTACATTTTGTTTCTTCTGCCTTATTTTTACACACACACAAACAAAGTACAAAGGAACCACTGGAACACAGTAGCCTTCTTCGCTAATTCCAACTCACAGCTGTAAGTGGGAAAGCCCTAGTCTGACATAGTACCTTATTCTTTTCCACAAAATCTGAAGTTTTCTGGTAACCCCAGCCAAAATTTTATTAATGAATAACAAACATACACAGAGAGTTTAAATAGCGCTTTTGTATCCAGAATAGCCCAGGAGAGTGCCTGCAGTCTGTATCAACAATACATCCATTACTGGGAGGTTTAGTTATCTGTCCTCAACCAATCTCCACAATTTCATTTTTCACAGCCTTCTCACAAACTGTCCTCTAACAGATTTGGTCAGTTAGCGACAACTGCACCTCTTACAGCACCAGTAATGACAGATCTTTGTTGATGTCTCAACAGGATTTTTTTTTTTAATCTACAGGCCTACTATTTTAAAAGTCATTTAAACGTTATTCCCTGGAGACCTACCCAGCTGGGACATGAAATCAGCTGGAAGATTCATGCACTTTGACTCTTCATGAAGGAAGGAAAAGGTTAAAGGAGAATTTTTAGAAGTAAACAGTAAGGACTGAAAAGTCCAAGCTAAAATTATTTAGCCTTTTTTAAAAAAAGAACATTTACAAATTTTTGTTTACTTCTGCAAACAAAACATTTTTGTTTTCTTCTGCAAATATGCTGCTCTATTAGATTTGGGATCAAAATGTTAAAATCCTTATGATGAAGTTTTAATTTTATTGCTTTTGAGAGCATGAGCTATACCTTTCTATTAACATAATTTCTACACAAGCATGCAGTCCACAGCTATGGTGTCTCTAAGCTATCCCAATCTATCAAAGTGACATCTTACTTTTTCAAACTGTGTAAGGCTGAAAGCTGATACATCCATTAATGAGGCTGCACAGACACACCTGAGGGTTGTTGATTTGTAAATAATCATTTAAATCCCTAAAGGCCACTTGAAAAATCATTAAGACTTAAATAAAAATGTGTTCACGCTTTTAATCAATCTATAAAACGGTGCAAGAAGACAGCTTCTGAATCCTGTGAAAGCTTCATAGTACAAGATTAATAATAGACCTTTAAACATGTAAGTGATCATTCTAAAAGCAACTGTGCTCATAGGAGCTTCAAAAAACTACACTAAGTCCTGCTGGTCAACCTCTGAATTCATCTCCTAGAATTGATGTGAACTATTAATTCACCTACTGTTACCTACTACTACCTCTATCAGTTTCACCCCGTTAGATTGAAGCTGCACATTCATTAGCTTGTGCAATACAGTAAAAGCAGCACTGAAAGAGCGTCAAAACACTGAATCTTTTTTTCAAAATTATTACCAAAAGTAGCAATTATCACGTAGATAACACAAAAAAAAAAAAAAAGAGAAAGCTATGTGTTTTTATGAATTACACAGCATGCCATGAAAAAGCATCAGAGGCTGGTGCCTTCCCCTGCTGCCTCATTACTGCACCTGGGTACTCACTTTGAGGTACCAGAACTGCTGGCACACTGGAAGACAGGTCCTCTTTGTGAAATTGGCCTTCAGCTGACAAAGAGTTAAAGATGAGGCACAAACCCACAGAAAGACGTGCATTTTCTGTTAGGGCTGTCACTGACAATAAATACCATGTACTCTGACACATCCAAAAGAAACCAAGCACACTGCGATTCCTGCATCAGAAAGATTGTGGCTGGCTTTTAAGGTTTAAGTCTGACCTTTGTTTTCCAACATAGCTTTTTGTATTTTGCCTCATTACAGCATTCATACTCTATCAGATATTCCTTTCAGAGGGTTTCAGCGGATGCCAGCAGCTGGGAAGCTCAGCCAGCAGCCAAACAATGCTCGAGTTGAGAAGCGAGCCCAGGATTCCTGCCTCCAGGCTTGGCAAGCACTGGGACTGTTACGGAGGTGATTCGAGTCCATCAATCTCTGGAAGACAGCCACCCTCTGTCTCTTTTACAACCCCTCCCCTTGTCCCCAGCAGCCAATTCGGTCTGCAGTTGGGCTTGCTGTTAACTAAGTATTAGGAGGATAAAAGTATACAGGGAGGTCCAAACTGGAAAGCCAAGAATAATGGTGCAGTTGAAAACACAGTCATGCTTGAGCTGCATTCCTGGTAGTTATTGCTGCTCCTTTTTGAGATAGCAATGGAAGAAGTACGACATCATGCCAGAAGACATAGTTGTCAAGCAGAAGAAATATGGGCTAACCCTCCTTTTTGCATGAATCAAATTCAGTAACAGAAAACCTAACGGATGTCTTGAAATGCAATTAACCAAAACAAACTACGTGGTAATACGTTTTGGATCTCATACATATCCACTCCCTTCTGGCACATGCACAGCGTGCACTCATCCATATGGATTTATTCCTCTTTATTTCACCACTTGAAGATGATGTGGCCACTGTAGACCACAGTGGACTCTATCCCACTTTACTCCTGGTCACCCACTCCAGCTGATGGTTGCTCAATATGACTTGCTACAGTAACATAAAGCATTCCACAAGCCAAAAAATCAACCACATTAAGGCTCAAAAGCAGCTATAACTAACATGTAAAAGCTGGCCTCCAGGAGCAATGCTGAAGGCCCCGCACACAGAAAACACTTCCCCTGTTTGCGTCTCCGTGCTACATACTACAGCTCTCAATGGTTTGCTTTTCCTCACAGCGCGTGGTTTATGTGCAAAAGCAGGATAATCAAATCTTACTCACTTCACTTCTTGAAGCAACTGCTCGATGGAGAGGAGTCAGCCACATATTGTCCTTGGCATTAACACGAGCGCCTGCAAGTAAACAGCAGAGGTTACGTCCATGCCTTGGGTGCGACAGTGAAAGCCTTGCCCAGCTGTTTCCTAGTAAAAAGAGCTGAGCTGTATGTGGAACTCTCAGCGCTCTCCACGACTCTCTGAGCACTCTGTTCACCTTGGAAATGCATTTCCAGATCCCGGATAGATAGGAGCTGAAATGTGATTCAGAAAAAAAAGGAATTGGACAGATTGGACTGTTATCAGGCAAAGCTTTGTTTACAGGACACAAAAGAAGCAAGATTTGTTGTAGGGGATTACATATCTATGTACGTATGTCTACAGGCATGCTTTTTTTTTTTCAAATCAGTTGATATAGTTGGGAGAAAAAAGCAACCCTTTGCTTAGCACACTGCTGCTGTCTGCAGATTTAATGAAGGGAATGAGCCTAAACAACCATCTCTTGTGTCCAGCTCCACCAGGCAGACTACTGAAAGATGTAACTGCCTCCCTGCTTTGCAAATCTTACTGGGATCAAGAAAGCAGGACCAGCAAATACGCTGCTTGAGGAGGGAACAGGGCACTTACTACCTGAGCTTCTGTGGGCGTTACTCAGCAAACAGCAGAAGAGGGATGAAGGAGACCATCCGTTTGCTTTCTGTGTGGTTGAGTGCTAACATGCACTCCAACAAAGGCAGCTGCAGAAGAAGATGGGTTTGGGGTGGCTTGCCAGAAGAAAGGATAAAGAAGGACATTTAACAACTACAACGTTGCTGGCTGACTGCAGACAGAAAAAAAAAAGGATCCTGTACGCTTGTGTGGTAAAGCAGATTTGTTTGAAAGAAACATTAAAAGGTATTCACTGATGTGATGCCCCTGAGAGGAAATCTAGTGAAATGGTCTAGAGGAACCAATTTTACAAAGGGCTTAACAAGGTAGCACACATGGAAAAAATTTAGAGAAGCACAAGTGTCATGCACATAGCCTGGATGAGCCTCTGAACCTCATGAACAAAGGGATTCTTAAGCTTCATTTTTGCACCATAACTTAAGTGCATACCAAAGCCCATCGTTAATAAGGCATACTCTCTGAATCAGAAGTACTTTCTGAGAGCCGTTTCTCGGGAATATTAAGGTGCTTGACTCTGAATCAGAGTGTTTACTGGGAATTGCACTAGATAATCAGAGAAGAAACAAGTTCTTTCATATTTCCACAAATTGGTATCTAATTTTTTGACAGCATGAAAAAGCAAGCCACTTTCAGAACTACTGCAACAATTAGAGGTAATCCTCCAGACTCACCTCAGAACCTGGTACCTGGAGGTAGAAGCTGTCCTCTGGAAAAACCTCTTTCAGAAAACTAATGAATCTACCTAAGGAAGCTGTTAGCTTCTTTTGTCTTCCTGAGAAGACCATTATGGTTGATACAAGTTAGTACCCTGCCCTTTGCCTACACTGTTCTAGGCTCTAGAAACAGGTAAGGCAACAATCTTGTCCACCATCAGCAAGCTGACAGACAGGACTCCAGGGCACCTTACATTATACTGTTAAAGCCTGATAGGAGTCATGGGGATGCAAACTGCCTAGATGAATTCCTAATGATTGCCACCAAATACCTCTTTTGGGGTTTAGAAATTATTTTGTATTTGCCTTGGCTTTTTGCCTCATGTTCTTACCTAAGGTTTCTTTTGGCTTATTTCTACCCATTCAGTAACTCCTCCAAGCAGACGGTTGCAAATCAGAAAGGCTTATGTGTGAACTAGCAAAGTGTGACAAGCATATCATTGCTCAGTATTCAACAACTCCAGTGGCATTCGTGAATATGAAGATGATTAGAAAACCTAGGGAAGTGTCTCCATCAGTAGCTATTCATGCCTTTCACTGATCCACTTACTCTTTGAGAAACTGAAATAGTTGCCAAGAAAACAGCTAAAGCAAATAATAAAAGCAAAACAATACCAGTATAAATCAAATAAGGCACAGCATGCTATCAGCCTTTTCTTCCTCAGCTGCTTTCTACATCCCTTTACCTCTTTGTGCTTTACGTGACAAAGTGAAATTGCTCTTACATATCAATTCAATGCATCGGCTGAATGTGTTTGTGATTTCTGTTTTTAGAGCTGCACAATTCAGCTGTTGCCTGCTACAGGAGCTGCTGTTGTCCATTCACCGAGGTGCACATTTTCTGAAGAAATGTTTCAAAATGTTTCCTTCCATACTGTCCATTTCCTTCACCAAAGTTCAGGCTTTAGGTTCCCAGCAGTTCCTTGCTTGGCAATGGTTAATGACAATGAATAAACTTCAAAACCACTGATGCACTCCTTCAGGGACAGAAAACATCTGCCATTTTAAAGGAGACCAAGAGGGGAAACCCAAGGAGCAGTTCTCATGTTTTCAAAGGTGTCCTCTACATTTCACAAACTTGAGTTTCCATCCCGTGACAGCCCGAGGGACAGCTCTTGGAAAGCACTGAGTAACATAGAAATCCAACTCTACAGACTGTCATCTACAACATGCCAATGCAGCTAAAATAAACTGTGTCCAAAAATCAGAAGCTTAAGTTTTCAAGTCCATCCCACAATACTTCCTCAAAGTCACCCAGAAATTCAGTGTCCCTCTTTTCACTCTGGACCACGTATCTTAACCACATTTCAATACTCTTCCTGCTAGACTCCATGAATTCCTCTGTGTATTTATGAGGACGAAGAAGGCTGATAACACACTCAAATTGGTGTATACAGTGTCCTTCATAGTACAGTCTTCCTTGAAAAGATACAGTTCTTTAAAGATTTCCTTTAAAATCCTTCCAGGCAGCCACAAGCACCCACCCACCCCACAAAATATGCACTTAACCCCCTCCAGAGAAAAGCCTTTTCTCAGCCCCATGCTCTGCACTCTGCCCCCAAGCGGGCTTAGAACTTGTGGGCCTGGATGAAAGGCTTGCCTTTTGAATTTGCTCTCTGAGGCTGAAGTAGACAACATACTGTATAACATTACGGATAAAATCAACAGAGAAGAAACTTTCTGTAATCCACTCTTCTTTAATATGGCTGTTTTGTAATCTTTGCCATCTTTCACTCTCAAATATTTCTGCCAAAAGAGGAAATAAATCTGAAATTGCCTCTGTTCTTTGAGATCTGAAATAAACAACCTAATTCTGGCTTTCAGGAATAAAGTTAACATCTCTTTATCCTAAGCGAAGTACAATTTTCCATGCAGCACAACTGCCAAATCCACAGGTCTCCAATAAATCTAGATTCCTCAGTCTAACTCTCTGAAATTAGGGATGGTCAACAGATGAAGGAAAATCTACTCTTTAATCTATTAATGACACCATTGATGTGCACTTTTCCAACTCTTGCTCTGAGAGGAGATACTCCTAATCCCCAAGGACAGCAGTCTCAAAGCCATGGGAAAGGTAGAGGAAAGGCTGCCTCTCTAACCTGCCTATTCTTTAGCCTGCCTGAATGTGTGTTTAGCTTACACAGCGCCTTCCCCTGCTGCCTACATAACAGGGATGGCCCAGGATCTGCTGCGCATGTGACAGTCTCACTTCCAAATCTGCATGGCAGATCTTATCAGGAACCCTTCGAAAGCATGCCAGGCTTTGTCCTCTTCCTCAGCTATTGTGCAATTTATGAAGGACAGATGTCAATATTGTATGCACACCCGTCATACAAGAAGCTCAGAGCCTTCTGAAACAGTAAGGGATCATAATATCACCAGGCTTGCAAGCTCCTAACTGGGGAACAAGGAGTAAGGGGCATTATGCCCTCAGGTACCACCTCAAAGCCCAGGAGGAGGAGAGGCACCAGCATAAATGAGAATGGAGCTTGTATTTGCCCCAGACAACTCTTCTTGCACATCCATGACTGTGTCATCACACAGAGCTTCATTTATGTTTGATGGTTACCCTGGTCCTTCGACTTCTTGAGAGAAAGGAGGTGAAGTGCTCAAGGCTCCATGTTTTCATGTAGCCTAGAAAAACCAAACCACGCCATACATTTCCCCAGTTTGTACCATATGATCACAGATCTTTGTGCTGGTGTAAATGTACCTAGCTCTGACATTTGATGCGCCAGGGGGATTCATACCAGTTGAGGGATATGGCATTTTCTCTCCTGTATCAATTCCAAACAGAGTCCATTTCAGTGGCTACCTAGAAAGCCATTTCTGCCCTGTCTCCAACCACCTGGGCAGAAGTTTTATTCATTAGATGCTACATTTATTCTTGCAGCCACCAGATCATGGGCCATGAACCCCAGAATGTGCATATCTCACTCAATTTCTCTTCTGAGCCCTGTACAAAAGGCAAAGGGTTGCTACTCCTCCTATCTTCTACTCATACTGAGAATATTATTGTTTGATGCCAATAGCAACCATTTTTGTGCTTTCTTTCTGTGAAAACACCCTCTCATTTTAAGTCAGACAACAAAGGCTTTCGGCTTATGTATCTGAGTTTTATGATCAGATTAATCTTTTATGAAACACTTCTGTTAATAGAGGTTACTGAATGAAGAACTGAAGCACAGGGAAGATGCTGTGCTTGTCTTTGGAGCGTAGTTCACAGAGAGATCACAACAAGAAGGAGGTGTTTATAATAACCCATAAATCTGCTCCTGCAAATCTCATAAAATTCCAGACCTGCTCCTGGATACAAGTCTTGATGCACACCATGAGTAATGATACATGAGAGATTAAAGGACAGTAAATAGGTAGGACATGCAACACAAGATTGATTTTGACTCATACCAAGTTACTTGGGAAAGATCCACACAGTTCACACAGACTGAACCCCAGCACAGTCCCACTGACACAAAGTCCGATTTTTAGAAGCCCACATTATAAGCTTTTCACACACACTTGGATATATAAAAAAGCCCAAGATATATCACCTGCATTTTATGCTGTTGCCCATACAGACATTATAGCCTGTGTGAATGACATTTCGACAGTGAGGGCCTGGAACTAAGCATCCCAGAACACCTGGAAGTCTCCTTCCCTCATTGGGAACATGATAGAAAACAGGACATTTCTTGACGATGTTGAGATTCAGGGGAGAAATGGGCATAACAGCTTCACCTTTCTCTTTATGTGGATATTGCCTGTGTTGTTATTTGCAAAACTTGAAAAAACACACTGCTCCTGCAATCTTCCAATACCACAATGAAACAGCATGTGACAAACAACATACACAGCAAGAACACATGTACACATTAAGTTTATTAACTCTTAGCTCCCAATGAAGAAAAGAATACTTAAAACCCACTCAAATATAGCCTATCAGTGGAGGAATGTTCATTTAAATCTTTCTGCTGGCATTATTAAGCAACTATACAACTCAAAATGCTCCCAAAAATGCACAGAGGAAATGCACAGCTACAGCAAGCTCAGTTCTCATTTCCTGCCTTCTGCAGGTGTAGTTAGGCTGCTAATCCAAACAAATATGTTTGTGTAGTCTGCATGGACCCATTAGCAGCCTGATCTAACTGAAATTGGCTGGTGTTCCACACCGGGCGGGGGCGATTCAGGTAACCTCTAGAAATATCTTCCAGCCTGAATTATTCCAGGATTTGAGGCTGGAAATTAGAAGGTGCCTCGCAATCACAGGACTGATAGTTTTGAAATAATTTTCTAAAAAAATGTGCAGCTCATTTGAAAAGGAGATCTAATAATTTGTGAAACCAGTCATATAGCAAGGTTGCTTGTAAAGTGTTATGGTTTGTACCATAAGGTTCCTTCCAATCCCACATTCTTAAACCACCACAAGCTTTACCCTTAGAGTTCTCCAGTTTAGAAAAACACCGCCTTTGAAATCTGCAAGCACATCCAGGAGCTTGCCATGAATTACATGTACCTCTTGAGAGACGCCTGTTTTATGCTTTGTTCTGACATACTTTGATCATGTTTTCTGTCACTACAACAGTTTTGAAATATTTTTTGTTTGTTTTTTCATAGTACTTCTGAAAAGGTAGGTTAGTGTTATATTCTTACTTTAAGCTGGAGGGCGGGGGGGAGAAAGTCCAGGGAAATTTATATTAGCAGAGTCAGCATGAGGGATTAAAATGGCTCTTAGTCCAATGTTAAGACTGTACTTCAGTCTTTATGTCATACCCAGACACAATAAATAAAAGTATTTTAAGCACATATGGCCAAACCTCTATCAGGCTCCATGTATACACATGTGAACTGTTGCTTTTGTTCATGATTTCTCATTCTCAGACCTTTGATGATAACATAACGGACAAGATTTTTGGCAATGCCCCAACAAAGCATAGTGAACTAATATACAAAGAGAATTATGCTTTTTAAGGGAGAATGTAAGCATTTACAAATAGTGTTTAATATGCTTTGGTTTTGACTACAGTATCTTAAAACAGTGTACAAATATAACATACATATTGTATGTGCAAACATACATATATATACACCACACATACATATCTTTCTACCCTAAGAAGATAGGATGTTTAGACAAACTTTTTAAAAAAATTTTTAACAAACTTCTCTTTTTTTTAGAGACTACCATCAAAAAGATCATACATTTCAAAAGTATTTGTTAGTATAGATGAGTTCCAAATAACACCAGCTGTTCTATGTCTGATTCGCAACTTCCTGGGTTTACATTTGTTTAGATATATCCTACCGCACAGTTTCTATTCTCCAAATCAAACTCCTGACAGTTAGAATTATGTTTCTGATGTAAATACCACTTACAATTAATTAATAAATGTTTTGCTATTATTCTATAATAATTTTTGCTTAACAGGCATTCTTAGCTTGTACTTCAGGACATGAACCCAAATTTCAAATATGTACTTCAGTAAGTTTCTGAATCCACAAATATTATCAGTTTGAATGCTTGAGAAGTTTTTGCTTTATTAATTATGCTCAGTCACAGTGCATGTTTTACAATTGCATCACCAAATTTAAATGTACTTTCTAAGCTTGCAACAACTGCAACCAGCTCTACGAAATTCAGAAATAGTCACTGCCCAAAGCTCACTCACTCATATATGCTTTACTGGCTGTTGCTTGTAGCTTTAAAATTAGCTAATTTACCAGTTAAAAACAGTGAGGGACACTATCTTACCTGACAAAATGAGAAGCTCAATAATGTCTGCATCCCCCAGGAATGAAGCAACGTGAAGAGGAGTTCGTTTCTCAGCATCCTACAAAACCAGAGATTGTCCAGTTAAAATACAGTCAATAACTGCAAGTGTTAGTGTTTACAAAGAGCAATGGATTTGTATGTGGTGTTTATTTTCCTGCTTTTTTTTTTTTTTATAATTAGAACTGTAATCTCAACCAGTGAAAGAATAAAATTCAATGTCTGAACAACACACTTCCTCCCAATAATCCTCAATTTATTTATCACTTGATTCCATCAGACCTTGCAGAGACACTGTCTTTACTCTGATACCCTGTTTCCAGGTAGATCAAATCATATCTCAAAATGAAGAAAGACGCCATCCTTGGGTCTCTTTCGGAAACATTTTTCCACCCTAAATATTGCAGCGACGTAATTCAGATGCTTCAGTTTGCATCACCAATATAACACCAAACTATCCAGAAGGGTATGTCTGGAGGACGGTTTGGAACCACACACAAGGACAAGATGCGTTCCTCTTGGACTACAAAGGTTCTTGTGCACAATTTAGCCTGGTTGTCTACAGCAGCCCAGAATGGGCTTTTACACCTTGACTGACCTTTAAACTCAAATAAAGAAAATATTACCAGTCAGGCCCATGTCTTCAAACTCAGAAGAACTGCTAATAATGATACACATAACTTTTAAAATATTTCAGAATATCAGGGATTGGAAGGAGCCTTAAAAGATCATCTAGTCCAATCCCCCTGCCAGAGCAGGAACACCTAGCTCAGGTCACACAGGAATACGTCCAGACTGGTTTTGAATATCTCCAGAGAAAGAGACTCTACAACCTCTCTGGGCAGCCCCTTCCAGTGTTCCCTCACCCTCACTGTGAACAATTTTTTTCTCATATTTAAGTAGAACCTCCTATGTTCCAGCTTGCACCCATTGCCCCCTGTCCTATCATTGTCCATCACTCAGAAGAGTGATATCTACTATATCTACTTTTATTTGATTTCTGTAATTTTCAGCCTTAAGGAGTCACATTTCCAGGATTTTCCTTTCTAACTTCAATGGGTGCAAATACGTTTACAAAAAATCCTTACTTTCATTGCTTTATTCAGATTATTCTAGAACACGGGCCTTTAAAGGAAACTGCTTACTATTATAATACGAGCAACAAAAATCACAAGAACGGCTAAAACCATTAATAATGCTATTCAATGCCTGTTTCCAGTCTTAAATGTATTTAATTTCCGTTTCTTAACCACTAATACAAAAGAAGTTCTAAGAAACTTATCAAATTACAATCTACTAGCAATAAATTCTGTAAGCTGGTAACAGATTCAACACCTCCTGCAAACGATATCAACACAGAAATCCTACCAGTATTTACACTCTCCCCCTGAAACAAATCTCTGAGCCTGTCAAGTAAAATATCACTTTTAACATGCCCAAGAGGTCATCAACCGCAAGCTATTTTGGACTATCTTCAAAGTATGCTATAAATGTGGACAAATCAGTGCAGCAGAACCTTTTGTCATGCTAATGCTGAAGACTGTTTTCCAGCACTGAAAGGCACAGAGCCACTGGTCATCAGAAAAAGCTACGTTTAATTTTTACATCTGTATGTTTTTTCAAACATACATGATGTATTTAGTCCTCAAATTCTGCTGCAGTGCGTTTTGATCTTACATGTAAGACATGCACAGAAAACACTACACACAAAAAAATTACATGAGCCCCTGGCTGCCACAGGAAAATCAGAGGGAAGAATACCTTAAAGAACTTCACCTCCTCATACGGTATGCAAATTAAAACAATATTAAGTGGCGTCTGTGCAGCAATGTCCGCTCAGGAACCAAAATCACAAGCTGGATTCTCTCATATGCTCAGTCCCTAAAACATAATCCACCACGGACTAGTTTTTACAGGCTACACGACTGCACAAGCGACCTTTTGTAAGCATGTCTTCATATTACCTATCCTAAGGCTACCCGTGGCAAAAAATACACTAAGACTGATCAAACATTTGTACAAAAATAGGATTGGTTTTATTTATTTTCTTAGCTTGTTCTTTTTAGTGCATGAATTTCTAGCACGATGTAGTATTTGTAAAAGCTTTCGTACCTGTCAGTGATAAATTTTGCAGCAGCTTCTTGTAACGCAGCCAAGTTTGGCAACAGAACAGAGTGGTTTGAAGCAGAATGCTAACAACACAAGACCAACCAATTTTCTGTGTCAAAGAACCAAGACTATTCAGTGCTTTATTGATTATAAGCAATATTTTATACTAAACAGTAAATTTGTTAACAGAGGGAGGGAAGGACATGAGACAAAAAAGTTGAAGTTTTATTCTTCTGTAACAGGAATAACTCTCTAAGTATTCTCATCTTTCACTTTTTGAAATCAATGCAAAATCCTATCAAATTAAGGGAGAATCAAGTCTTCAGAGAAAGATGGGTTTGGTCACACAATTGAATTCAAACTTAATTTCCCCAAGACAAAAAAAAACTCTTGACATTTCTCTATTTATCACAACCAGGCCCTAACCTGGATTCACCCTCACATGAACTAGCCGACAACGAAACCCAATGTGATACAGAAAATTAAAACCACACAAAAGAGCCCTTCAGGTGACTTTTTCAAGAGTCTGGAGGGGAGAAGTCCAGACACGACGCCTGCTGCTGAGTGAACAGTTGAGCAACTCAACAGAGGAACATCCTCCAGTTCCTGTTTACGCTCTGCACGAGGCTGAACTGAAAGAGGAGAACGGGGGCATCCAACCACACTCCCTGCCTCCTCCTCAAAGCCGGGTACCACTTTGGCATGACTGGCTTTGTCTCTGGCCCATGCACTAACATCTATTCAGCTGCTGATGTCCTTGTGGCATGAAGGTGGTAGGAGTAGTACAAAGGAGTAAGTTAATAATGATATAAAACCTGAAGGCTACCAACAGAGAAAAAGGAATAAAGGAAAATTTGTCATTTCAGGGAAAGGTCTGGCAGTGCCCCAAACCCGAACATACATTATCGAGGCAAGGAAAGAAATGGAAACAGGATTACAAATAGCATTACAAATAATCAGACCTGCTTTAAGTGCAGTTCTCAGAGGAATAAAAGGTCAGTAAGAGACAGCAGATAAGCTAAACAATGGCTAGAAAATCATGCTGAGAATAAATAAACACTCTCTCCCCAAAACTCTATTACTGACTTACAGTAGTTCACGGAAAAGATACTGCTGCAGGTCAACATTACCTGTACGCATTGAAAAAAAAAAAAAAAGAAGAAGAAAAAAAAGAAAAAAATAAGGGAAATTAAGAATTTAACAAACAGGCAATCAAGGACACAAGGCCTCAGCAAGAAAAAACACTCAACACATGCTTAAACTGTTCAAGTGATCACAATGACACTGATAAGGCCCTTCACAGGCTTCAAGTTAGGCTAGTCCTTAAGTGCTTTATTGGATCAGGGCCTTGGAGTACATGAAGATTAGCCAAAACAGTGGCTTGGATGAATCATATCAACATATGTAACATAATCAGGCACATTAAAAAAAAAGCCAATAGTTTGTCCTCAACACAGCCTATATTTCAAAGGAGATAATGGATTTGAACTTTTATATCAACTGCGGCTGTTCAGATCAGAAGAGGTCTGGGACAAAAATACAAACACAATTGTTACAGAAAACAAATGGTTGTATCCTCTCGTGTCACCAAACTGCCTGAGCAGCCAAAAGGAATAGTTCAGCACAGGAGTTAATTCACAGACACCAAGTTAATGCAATTCCATTGGTAAGAAATGTTTGGATTCCCACCACCCTCAAGCAGCCAGCATCAGCCTTGGTGGCAGAATAAACTAATCTGCAGCAGAGGCACATGAATGGCTACAACTTCCATTGACACAAGGCTAACCAACACAGTAACAGAAACAAATCTCATTTACTCCAATTAGTTCTGTTACATCTGAGTATACCTTATTTAAATAGCACAAAATAGCTGGCACTCTTAAAAAAAAAGCAGACATTCAGATACTACTTGACTTCAGGAAAATCAAAAACTGGGAAACAGTTAGGAACTTTGCTAAAAGCAAATGAGCAGCTACTTCTTGGGCTATTTGCAACTGTTCAGAGCCAAAAGCTGATGCCGTACACAGCAAATCTCCGCCGCTTCAGGATTTTCTTCCTCTCACAGATTCTTTTATTAAAGCCTGTAATTCACAAAGCAAATTGAAATGCTTAACTGTGAGCACCAGCTGGGAGGTGAAAGTCAAGCTGTGTAACTTATGCCTGGTGCTCTTTCTTCTGCTATTACCAAGCACAGAAATTCCTGTCTGAAAACGCAGACCCTGGTTCTAGCACCTCCCATCCCAACAGTCTTCAGTTTAGCCTCAGAAACAAAGATTCTTCTGGACTGAGTCTTTAATTGTCAAGTGCACAAGGTAGAAGAGGCAAACACTTTGATCTTCTAGAGACAAGAAAAATTATTTCCCCTCTCGTCCATGTAACATTTTCTTTCCATAAGGGTAACAGCAGTTTTCATGCTAGAAAAAGATAACTTTTAAAATTAATTACTAATCCTAGATTGAGACTGTATAAACTGTTATCATAATTAATGGAAATATTTTAATGTTTATAGCAGCAAGTTTCCAATGTAAGGCTTAAAAGACTAACTTAAGGCTTAAAAGACTAACTTAAGTAACTCCTCCGTTTTTATAAATACAATATTGACTTTGGGGAGGGGGTGTTGATGGCATGGGAGCATACATCACTCATGACTTGATGGGAAAAGCAGATTTAGAAAATCCAGATATTTCAGGCTGACGCTGCCTTTGAAGGAAAAACAGCTACAGCCAAACCCTGCCATGAGCTTTCAATGACCTATACATCCTCAACTGTCTCAAATTTTGAGGACCCAATAACATGAGTCACCAGCACAGATACATATATATAAAACTGAGTACCCACTAGCATACTAGCACGCTGTACAAAGCAGCTCAGACTATTTCAGACTCTCAGTAAACTCCAGCAGAACCTTCTTCACAGACCAAACATCATCTTTAAAAAATATGAAGAATTATGTTTTCTAAAAGAAAGAATATTTATTCTAAATAAAAGTCGTGCTGGTTACTTTGCATTGCAATTTCATATTCCATTTCCTCACATAACTGAGAATTGTGCATAATTTCCCTCTGTAGAAAAAAGAAAATTCTCTATCATTTCCCACTTAATTTAATGGCATATCAAACAGCACTAGATGAGGCTAAATACCCACTAAAAACATAGCTATTACCTAGCACCAAACTGTCATAGTGTGTCAAAGCAGCAGCCTTCCAAAGTTCTTGATTAAATCCTCCAGAAGACTTTCCAGCACAGCAGAACTACAACTAGAAGAGGAGGATTTACTTCCAGGGTAGCTTTAAGCTCCTGCAAGACTCCATAGGGCCAAAAAGAAAATCATCATTCCTTGGATGAAAGCAGAGATGAGGGTCTGGTTCCCATGACCACTGAAATATCACATTACAGTCTCTCTCAGTCCCAAGTCAAACACATCACGCCAAACTGAACAACAAGCTGTTTTTCACATTAGCTGCCCCAAGCATGCAAAGCCTTTCAGACTCACAACCCTAAACGTGTGTGCACTTGTATCCACAAGCACTCATACCACTTCAAAAAGCATGTTCTGTAATATTACAGAAATATATAGAACTTGTGTGCATGAATACCTGGATAAAGTCTGAATCCTCCTAACAAAGGCAGTCTTGCAACTCTATGCCTTACCAAGTAAGAAANCCCCTCAGCCTCCTCTTCCTCAAACTAAACAGTCCCAGCTCCTTTCAATCCTTCAGTAAAAAGCATACATCCATGTCTTTCCATGAGGACTTCCTCCTGCCCTCCTTTATCCTGTAATAAACCACCCTCTAAACATGTCCCTGCATGTAAAGCCTTGCAGTCCCTGCTATTGCCACTGCTGCTTCCTCTGCAGACTTGCTCTGCAGCTAGAAACAGGCAGGCGATGCCCACGATCACTACACTGCAACACAGCTCGGGCCATCTAGATCTGCTGGCTCTGCAGCTCTGCTTTAATGAAAATAAGCCAAATTGACCTAAACCATTACCTCCTCCTAACCTATCTAGTTTTGGCAGAAGTCGGGAGGGGAAGCATTCGCACAAGCAGCTCTTGACACCAACAAGCAGTAAGAAGAAGCATTTTTTCCAGCTGGCAGAGCATTGAGCAAAGAGGCTACATGGATCAAGCCCAAAGACCGTATCAGCAACCAAGCCCCAACAGCAGAAATACGAGCAACTAAGTTTTGGGAAAGCAGATGTTGCCTTCAACAGTCTCACTCATGGGTTGAAAGGGTATATTATTTACTTTCCCCAAAATACGAATTCAATGGAAGATATTCTGAAGACATCATAGTTTTGCATAGGTTTTCGTTTTTAGGATTCTGTCCAAGAGAAAATGTAGGATTAGGGGCTAAAAACGGAGGGAAAGAAATGTCTGGTATGGCTTGCAAATACCTCATCAGCTATGGGGAGGACTACTGGAAGGGGGTTTGCCTCTTTCATTTGACTTTGACTGTTTTAAGGGGAAACTAAACTCCAAAACTGAGGTGAAAATGGAAGTTTTACAGGAAGGGTTTTGTTTTAATAGAAAAATTGTGACATCGCACTTAGGAACTGAACTCTGCAGACGTCGGGTGCTGGACAGCTTACGAATCCCAGATAACCAGATGTTATCACTAGAGCCAGTGCAATCCCTAAATACTGAGGCTCACTCTCTCACACTCTTCTTGAAGTAAGAATAGCACCCCAAAAAAAAATCGCCACCTACACACACATAGCAAGATCACCCTAGTATTTCTAAATGCACCGAATGGCAAGTGCAGAGGATGTCTACCTGAAAGTAATCTGGTGGTCTGGATGGTCCTACTCCATATCCCAAATACCCTGGGAAAACAGGCTGCTGAACACTGCCCACCGGCAGACCACATTTCCCACAGAAATAGTGCATATTCAGTACTCAGTGGTAGGGAACCACTCACGGCCAGCGAAGTATAATACTGGCCATGGGTGCAAGAATGGCATCGTGTTCCCCCAAAGCACAGTGAGGGACTGGGGAGGTTGAAGTGACCATTACAGTGGCAGAATGAACTACACCCACGCTTTTAAGCAAAACAGTTGCAGCTTTCACTTTGGTGCAAAATGGAATTCACAATTATAGCAGCATTTCCATTCATATACACTTCTTATCTTAGAAAGATACTAATTATTTCACCAGACAAAAAAAACCCAGTAACCTTCTGAACTTCTAATTTCCTCTAAACTCTTTCCTCTGAGATTAATGTTCTCTTAGGAAGTATGCATATACATCCCTAATTTTGTCTAGTTTCTCCCTGTGCTTTTTTCTTCTTTCCAAACACCTCTCTTGCTGCAGATGCCAAAACAGCATTTTTAAAAATTTAGAAATCCCCAAAGCTTGCTAAAAAAAACCCAGAATTTTATCTTATTTCCATGTCCTACATATATTTGAACTATTCCAGTATTAACCCAGCTTACCAAAATGATCAACAAAGGACAAATTGCTGCCAAGCAGTGTCAGAGTTTCCTCGCACGTGAGCAAGCAAGAGAAACACTAACATGGAAGTAATTAAAAACACCCTTAAAACAGAAATGTAAGCATGCAGTGCAAATTGCCAGCTCACAATGCAAGGCAGGGAAAATGCTATCTTTAGCGACATTTTAAGCATCTGACACTTGTCTGCAATCACTATAGAGAATCCAGAACTAAATCTTCAGAATTGACTGGTATTTTTCTAGTTATTCCAGAGAACAGCTTTATTCTTGCTCCTGAAAAAACTGCTGTTCAGGCAAAGCATTCTTGGGTGATCTCTCAGTATCTTAAACAGGATTCTGGTCAGGACCATTCAAGTTCAATGACTTTTCCTAATAAGTAGTATGGTACTCATCTATGAAATACATTTTATTTCATTTAATATCACACCTGACAGTTAAGAGCACGTCTCTAACAATCATCAATCACGACCACACTTGTAGCCAAAGGACATAAAAACATCTGACAAGTCTACAATAACCTTCTACAGAAAATGCCACTTTGAAAAAACATCATTAAATACAGAGGAAATTTTAGGACTATCTAATAGGTTGGGGTTTTTCTTTGTTTCTTTGGGTTTGATTTCCCTTGGTTCTTTAAGACCATTAGGGAAAACAAATAAGGAGGAAACTCAAGGGAGAGGACACATTAAGGAAGCACTTTTAGGAACTGATTTCAAGAAAACAACCAGGTACTGATAATCTCAGGGAAAGCCTAACATCAAGGTTCTTCTTTGATCTTTGTTCTTTTAAAACAGCAGCAACTCTTTCCTTCCACTTGACAGCAAGCGAAGTGGAACCCTGGTTAACCAGATCTCCAGGGTCTCTTCTCCAGTTCCTTTCTGCAGCTCTGAACTAGACAGTTGGACTCCACGCCCTGCAGAAGCTGTAGTGCCAAGACTACACCAGACAAACTGCTGGAGTTAGCTATGAATAAACTGATGCTTTATGTCAGAGAAAGACATGAAGAAAAGGAAGGTTGATTCAAAAGCCCAGGAAACACCTGGAAATCACCATTCTGCTGCTGCTTTATATTCTCACCACTTTCAGAGGCCACAGATTGGAGTCAGGACTGTCAGGGTTCTTTGCTAAGAGCATGGATTTAAGTTAAAATCAACGAGAGGAAAAAAAAAATACTTGACTTCTGCTAAAAGACCAAGTTTAAATGGAGATTTTTTTTCACTGCCAAAACACTTAACTGCTACTTGTTTACAGCTGCTTACCATTCTTCTGGCTAGAATAAGCCAATCTGCAGAACAGTAATTCCTTTGTGGGCAAATCATGGCCAAAATACTGCTTCCTTACCCTCACTGCCGAGGCCTATAGTGAAACTTTATTTCAAGTACAGTCAAATGCTAAATAACAGCTCCTGATCTGCAGACTCTTCACAGAGTGAAAACTCTACAGAGAGTAAAAATATGCAGCTTTCATCTGTTTTCAGTCATTTTCACACTAAGAGAGAAAACAATGTCCCTGACTGACCTGCACATTTGGAATAATTACCATGCGCTTAGAAAATTTAAAGTCACCTGCTGGAGATAATGATATTTCAGTCTACTAATTAGGATTCCACTGAAGCCCCAAATCTCTAACTTCCAAATAATTTCCATTCTGTTCTGTGTTAATTACTGAGAATGGGATTAATACTGTCTTTGCAACAGTCCATAAGCATGATGGTTACGTATCACAGGCACGTTAACATGCCAAGTCACATACCAAAGCGTTGACGTCCTCAGTTTTGTAGATCAACATCCGTATCTCTTCTGGATCACCACTGAAAATCGCTTGGACCAGTGGTGGCTGGAAAAATAAAACAGAAGAAGCAGCATTAGATGTTTGTTTGTTTTCTGTTTAGAAAAAGTGCATATTATTCATGCTAACCTTTACTAATGCTGCTCACAGACATTGTATGACCCCAGTAACAAATCACCAAGAGTATCTCATCAATAAGAACTATTAGTTTGCTTGAGGATAAACTGAAACCATTAGTATGTTTGTACGTATAATGAGCGTGTGTGTGCACAAACAGGGACCCCCATTAGAATGGCAACTTTTGTCAACGACACGCAATTAGCCCAGATGTTCTCCTTGGCATGTAAGGGAAAAACTAATTACATCAGATATTGCTGCATGCTTGCTGTTGGCACAGATTAATGGTCATGCAATACACATTTAGAAACAGAACATTATGCAGATAATGAATTTCTGGGCAATTACTAAACATCTTGTAGCTTTTTACTGAATAAATATGCACCGAGCACAGTTAATTTTAACCACCCAAGAAGCAAAATAATTATCCTATTGTTTCAAGTCTGTTATTATGCTATTATGAATCGGAATGCATAAATAAATAACCAGGCGTATGGGAGAAACAATATGCCATGCTCATTCTTCTGGCAATGCTGGCGTCACTGCCCATCGGTGGGAGGGAGCTCTGCATATGCTCCCTTACACGTCCAGAGCTGGCAATTTCAATCTTTCTGCCTAGGTTTGTTCTGGACCCCCAGCAGCAAATATCCGAGTTATTAACCGACCTGGCAGAACACAATCTGCTGAATTAAAAGACCAAAACCCTTGCTGCTGGAAACTCAGAAAAAGAAGGTGACGAATTGCAAAAACATCTATCCCCTGAAGGACACAGCTGAAACAGGCAGTGGCCCCACTTCCACCGTCACCCCTCCTGAAGCACGTGTGCCCCCCTCCCCGATCTCACTGCCCATCTCCAGGCGGCCCCACAGTCCTACTAGCAAAAGGCGTTTGCGGTGCTATGCAATCACCAGAATCTAAAATATCCCTGCAAAATGGAAGCATGCATGACTACTTAAGCACATAAAACCACAACAGTTCTTAAGACTCTGCAAAATTTAACTATCTTGTAAACAGGTTCTCTCAAAACTCACAAACAAGCTGGAAGAACAGAGAAAACACCATTTTATCACAATTTTTAGCTGTGAAATTCATCATATTTAAATGTGGAAAATACGTTTCTAAGTTGATGGCATCTATTTTAAGACATATTAATCCCTTATGTCCTTGAGAAACATTCACACTAGAATTTCATTCTTGCCACTCCTCCAATGGAAAAAGGACTACAGCAGTATCTTTTATCACAACTGCCTGCAGTTGTACGCATTGTAGTGCACGTTTGAAAAAGACAGAAGAAAAAAATTCCATTTCACTTGAACCATTTAGCATGCTTCTCTCACAGCCAGAAACTAATTCCCCACCAGATAATGCAAACACCGGACCCCCAGAGTCTGTTCCTTTCTCCCTCATCTGCCAAACTCAAACAATACAGAATTTAGCTGAGTGATGGTCTCATTCCTGCATTTTTCTCTGCCAAAAGAAAATGTTTAAAGCAATTCTATAATCTTATGCCCATTAGCACACTAATAAAAACTAGTATTTCCTAGGCCTGGAGCAAACCTAACACTAACAGCTATGAAGAACCAGTGAATGTTTATGAAATTAAAATCCTCACACCAAAATATTTTCATTTGCAGGTACATTTATCATAATATTTAAATAACAAAATAACAAATAACAAGTAACTCCAGCAGTTTGGATTAGTCTCCGAACCCACTTCAGGTACACCCAGCACCCAAACAAAAGTATCAGCCAGGCTCTGTTGAGACGTAAGCTGAGACTTCAGACAGAGGTATCATAAGAGAAAAACATTTTATCATAAGAGAGGTATCATAAGAGAAAAACTCAACAAACTTCAAATCTATTGGATTTTCTTTAAAAGTTCAAATACTCTTAAAGATTATGTGTTTTTTTTAATAGGGAGAGAGTAAAGTACTCTGTACCGTTACATTAAAAAAAACAGAGGGAAATCCACAATCAGACAGTTTGACCCTTCCTCCCTCTGCCAGAAATCTGAATCAGACACCTGGTTTTACAGGAAATGCTTGACCTTTTTAATTAACATCATCTACTTAACACAGAAAGCAGATTGAGAATAATACTGTGTTCTTTAGACCAGTAACATATTTATATATGTTATATATCCTCGTCTCAGTTTTTGTCCACCATACCATTAGTCATAGCTACACACAGTTCCTTACATAAAAACACAGTATTTATTGTGTCTCTGAAGCAGGTTATAAATCTCACACCGCTGATAGAGATAACCTCTGCTGACAGGAGATAGCTGCCATATACCTGTTTGCAAAGCCGTTAGTCCTTCAGCCCTTTATTCCATGAAATCTATTTTTTGTTAATTAATTACAATAGAATCTATCACTGCTAACTGTAACAGCAAGAGACAGAGATAACAGAGAACACTCACGGCCTGTGAATCAGAAAGAACAGATAAAAAGCCAGTACAGGTTAATAATCACTGCTGTGCAGCTTTCTCCAATTGGCCATTTTTCTAATTTACTATTTCATTATTTTATTTAATTTCAAAGGTATTAGTTTTGAAGTGAGAAACACATTGTTGTTAAGGAATTCTTTTGTTAAGGAATCTTTATTACACGTTAAGACATGTTTCTGTGTAAGATGCACAGTCATGTACAATGACTTGTTCAGGAAAAATATTCCAGAAGTACATTGCTGTATTGTTGCTGCAATTTGAGGTCAGAGCTGAGAATGTGCATCTGCATCCATCAGCATGATGGAAAAAGTATTGCTCCATTCAGCAGCTGACAGTGATGAAATGGAGCTTGTGCAGTTATGTATGTGTTGCTGATGGATGTTCAATGACCTGAACAGATTACCTTCTTGATCTTCAGGGATAATCATGTTCATACATGAATGACTTCAAGTTTAAATAACTGCCTTTTTTTTTTGGTGGTTTTTTTTTTTTTTTTATTCCTGAAAGGCAGATAATGACACTTCCTAATTATCAAGGAAGGATACAATATATTTTTGGAAATAAATTCTAAAACCTGTGACAACATCATTAACAGGTTATTTCATTAACATAAATATTTTCATTTAAAATTCTTCAAATTCAGAAGTTGTTAAGCACTCAGAATGAGGGAGAGGGGAAACAAAGAAAGCACAGAGCAGTTTATGTATAACTATTATTAGACTTAAGCAAGGGTGCAGGTTTGGGAATGATGAACAACTGTTTTATCAGCTCAGCTCTCTGGAGCTTCCAAATTCTTAAAGAAAGTTTCAGTTGGGAGTGTTCACTTTTTTTTTTTTCCTGACAACATACACTAACAAAACAGTGAACAAATCCTTTCCATGTTACACTGTCTACGGAGTTACTATTAGAAGTACAAAACTCGTCAACAAGTTTTATTACAGTGTTCTTTACTTTGTGCTGTAATGAGTGCTACAGTAAAAGTAAAATTTCATCTTCAGACATCTTCCAGTGTTGGAACACACCCTCTTCTTTACTGCAGATAGAGCAATTGCAAGCAGGACTTCACTCCATTATGTAAAATTAGCTCATCGAATTGAAGACACTATGATTATTTCAGCAATGGAGAGCATAAACCCACGTGGAAGAATGTCCCATGCTTCAGCTGGCTTCAATGGTGCCAACAAACCATACTGGCAGAAAAATTCTAGCCTTGGGAAATTCTCTATAGATCTGACAGTCCAGAAGAAAGCCAACACTATTACCAAGCAGTATTTGCAGGACTCAGAATCCCAGATGAGATGAAGTATTTAAGTGACCTGTCTCAAGTATCATTTCAATTACTATGTCAGAAGTGGGTGCTGAAGCTTCTAGCAAACCACTTGGCATTTTCATCAAGTAGCTGTGACATATATTAAATATTTTGTCTTGATTTTAGATACCCTGACTCGCTAACAAGGACTTATTTAAGCCAGATTTTCATTTGACAGGAGCTGGAGGCAGATAGGGAAAAGATGATCGATTCCCATGCCACTTCACTATCATTTTGTCTTGTGAGTCAAAAGAAGTTATATATTGATCCTTTACTCGTTCTAACTGCATTACATCGAGTTGTTAGATTAAATACTCGGATATGTCCATGTACTCATTCCCCCTTAACTGGCAAGACAATGTAGCAAGACACATAATCATTTGAAAGTGGCATTGATTTTGTCAGTGTTTTGCCAAACACCTCTTTTTTTTCTGCAGGTACTCCCATTAATCAAGATTACAAGGCTGTCTGCAACATCACATCACGTACATCTATTTCCTTCCACTGGTCACAGCACAAAGACTACTCCTCTTCCTAATTTTAATTTAGGACTTTCCCCTCTGACCACTCAACATGTGAGTATCTGAAATGCTGTTTTAGTTTATAAGCCTGTATAAGTGAGTAGTCGTAAACTGGATTTCTCTTAATTCTTAGAGTGCGTTTCTATTTATACAATTCTGTGTACAGAAATTGTTTAACACTAATCATTTTTTAACAGGCCTTGCAGACTATGTCACTTGCATCAGGGGTTAGCCTCTTAATTTTTTTTAGGAATTAATTGCTGAGTAAATACATAGAGAAGTTTACTCTTAATGTGTTATTATTTCAAAGATTGTGTTGCTGTTGTTGGTATTTCCATAAACTGGTTGTTGACAGCAAAGTACTTTCACAGAGCTGGTATTTGGAGAAGAATGTCCTTGGATGGTTGCTAAGGGGTGTTTCAGAGCAATTACAGATTTTTAGCAAGTGACTCCTAATGACTACTTACGCAAGCTACTGAAAGGCCAGTGGAGAGGAATCAAATCCATAAACAGAGTGTACTGGTCCTCTGGAAGCACTATGGCAAACTGACAGAATTGTTAAGCGAGCAAGTGTTCTTACCTAGGACATTTATACTGACCAGGTCAATAAATACCCTTGTGAGAAACGCCAGCTCACTAATAGAATGTGAAAAGAGGACAAAGTCTTCAAAGCAAAGATACAAACAGATATAAAAAGTGTATTAAAAATGTACAGGCCAGCTGAGCTGGGTGCCTCCCCCCCAAAGAGGAGACACGCTCCGTTCTTGGTCACTAGAGTAGTTACACCTTTTCCTGATCACCTGGTTTCCCTGTCCCTTCTTCCTATTGGCCAGGTAGGTACTTGGGCACTTAGAATCTTCCCATCCACCTACTGAGCTCCCATCACGATTACAATGTTTTCACTGAGTCTTTTTCTTCTTACAACTTCCTTTGCACAATTTTTGGTTACAAACTGTTTACAAAGACAATTCACACAAGTTCCATTTTACAAAGCATGGTTCTGTGCTACTCTGAATTTATAGAAACTTAGTTTCTATATGCACAGGCAAATTCATTATAGCTGAAGCAAAATATTTATCCATCTCTTTCACCCTGTACACTACAACATTTCAAATATGGCAGGGAATAAAAGTGTTTTCAATTAATTTAAATTTATCTTCTTGTATCCTTCCATTTTTTGCAGACTAGTTCAATTATTTAGAAGGACTGTACATAATCCACTGCAGAAAGGACAGCACATATGCCTACACATTGCTACTTATTTCAATTTCTTCAAGTGTGTTTCCATGCTCAGGGACCAACAAACTTACAAGACCCGTAGTGGTATTCAACAAAACATAGATCAACACTCCCAAAAATAAGAAAAATTCTGGGTGGATGTCACTTACAAACTTCGAGAGATCTTCATGTTGTTTTTTTTTAAGCTAGTGTTTAAAGGCCACAAAAGAATTGTGCTCTGACACTTTCCCCAGACCAATGACTATAACTTGCTGCCATGCTGCACTTTAAGTTGCTTAGAAGGATGTGCTGGGAATTTAAGTTTCATTGCAAGAAGCATTAGTTTTTCCTGTAATGGTTTCCAATTTCTCTCCATGACATTTATAACAGCCTCCTTCTATTTAGCTTCTCCAAAATCTCAAGTTGCATTCATCCATAATGCATAAAAGGGACTTCACTATCAATGATGTGGGGCACACTGGGAACACACTGCAGGAGCACTGGAGAATCAATCACTGCTTCATCCACTGTTACACTCTCTTGAGATTAGGAAAAAGGTGTATACAAACCATGATACTACGGCATATGTCTAGCATCAAGAGCAACTGGAGCTGGAGAAGTGTGTCTACATTTGCCTGGACAACCCAGCATCTCCTCATGGAAGAGGGAAGCCGGTCCCTCCAACATGGATTCAAATGGTGAATGGGAACTTCATCAAAACATAAAGTGACCAAATGCAAAAATACCCCACTGCACACTCATGGCTCTCCATCCACAGTGTATAGTCATAAGGGATGAGTACTCAACAGCATCAACAGCATCAGGTGAGGATGCCTGCAAAGACGTTTACTGCATTACAAACAATGCTAATGTTGTATTTTGTGCTTTCTCCCTCTCTCCATTAATGCCCAGTAATGCATAAGTGGGTCTGGGCTTCAAGTAATCGTTCACAAATGTCTGAATAATTCATGTTACGCTAACACGGTCTGTAGGTAGTTCCCATTTAGGCAATGCACTCAGCCTTTCCCCTAGTGGCTTCACAAATGAAGACTTGAATATTTCCAGAAATACTTGGCAAATAAATAGTAGGAATATGGTGATTTTTAACACCATCATCACATATTGCCATTGCTGGTGACATTAATAAAAACCTGAATTTAATCACCTTGCTAGCTGGATGACAATTAATCACAAGCTACCAAACAGGTACAGAAATTGCACAGCTCCAACCTTACCCTGCTGGACTGCCAGGCAAGTTGTGCAGATGGCAAAGCTTCCAGGCAGCGTGGCACAGGGGAGGTCCCGCCTCCTGGAAGCACTTCCCACTTCTCCAGCTGAATTCATCTGGGTGCCTGGTATCCAGCCCTGAGCAGGTTTATAGGCTGGAAATTCAGGCCTAACAAAACACCATTCTGTGTCTTGAGAAAAAGAAAACACAAACTGCTTAGAGCATGGCTCAAACCTGAAAAGGGATCGAGGCTGTCACAACACATCCTGCATCACCTGCTTTTAAATTGCTTTAGGTGATCCCTGTAGGTGTTCAAAGCCAGGCTGGATGGGGCTTTGAGTAACCTGCTGTAGTGGAAAGGTGTCGCTGCACATGACAGAGGCGGTTGGAACTAGACGATCTTTCAGGTCCCTTCTAACCCAAACCATTCTATGATTCCATGATTTCCCCTCCATACCAGTTAGACCTC
This sequence comes from Nycticryphes semicollaris, assembly GCA_013400055.1. Classification (NCBI taxonomy): domain Eukaryota; kingdom Metazoa; phylum Chordata; class Aves; order Charadriiformes; family Rostratulidae; genus Nycticryphes; species Nycticryphes semicollaris. The sequence continues at coordinate 1,061,098 of VXBJ01001130.1, read as the reverse complement.
CGCAATGGCAAACCAGGCTTGGGACTGGAATGCCCATGCTGGGCTCCCATGGGCTCTGCACCCAGCCAACGGGATCCCAGCAACTTTCACTTACGACCCACGTGCAAAACTCTGTCTCCAGCCAGAGAAGACAATAGATCTGATTCTATAATTAAACATAATCAGAATTAAACATTTAGTAAGCAATGTGCAAACCAGAATAAACTTCAGTTCATTTTTGCATAAGCACACTGCTCATGAAATAATGAGAATTGAGAATAAACCTGCTTCACACCCCTGCCTCCTCACCAGCCTCTGTACCCTCATTATTTTGGCCCTCTCTGTGCCTGGCCCTTTCTACTCCTCTACCCACCTTCTTTAAGAAATTTAAACCTTTGCCTCTCTCTCTGCTGCCCTGTTTCCTTGATGCTGCAGCAGGGCAGCTAGAGGTCTTAGGATGATGAACACTTGAACATCCTTATTTGCAAATACACACACTTGCATTTCGAGCAAGTGAGAAAGAAAGAAAACCATGAGCAAAATGAAAACTACCCAGGCAAAAAAGTATTACAACATACTGAGACAGCTGAAACTTTAACACAACGTTTATTTAGTCAAGCTTTCATCATACTTAAAAAGGAAAAATAGCCAGGATTGATTCTACTTGTGCAATGCCGGATCAAGCCCGGTATTTGTGTTTGCACAATTTCTGATATGCCATTCCGGACAGTGCAAAACAAGCCTCTCAACAGATCTATTTCTGGCTGCTATCTTGGCTCCAGATTTTGGCTGCCTCCCATCTTTCATGATGAAGCCTATCAACTGCCCCAAGAATTGCTTATGTTTCCAGGTGAAACAACGGTTACATCCTGCCGTTCCTGGAATCCTGAAATTCCTCTACACACCAAATGCACTGCGAGTGCATTATGTTTTGTTAAACTTATCAGTTAAAGGCACTGAAATAACTCATAGCATGTTAAATTTAGATCACTTCTAAAAAAGAGCTAATCAAGTTTAATTCAGCTTGCATAGTGTCCTTTCCTTCATTCTCAATACTGGAGGCTGTCCACTGCTCTTGATTTAAGTGGTGGTGTTTGGCATTTGGAGGGGGAGGGGGGGGGCGGGGAAGAGGGGTGTTTAAATGCCTACAGATCATATCAGAAAATTAGTTAATAAAACTTGGCTTGAAACTTCATTAATCAAGCAGAGACAAAGACTCAGCATGCTGCAGACTAGTTAAAATAAGAAAGCATTTTTTAAAGGAGACAAAAATAAACATGGTAGCATAACATTTGTTATATTCACAAGCATTTCTTACCCATTTTAGTGGAGAAAAGTCTGTCGCAGACAGTGTAATAAGATTTGTTGGAATATCTACAGAGATTGCAGATAATCGATCTAATGGTATCCTGAATTTTTCTTGTCCTCTTGCATTTGTTTGTTCGAAGTTTCTTGGGGTTTTGTCTTGATACAAACTATGTGTTGTGTAATACCTCACAACAAATATACCAGTGACACCACTAAATAATGGTCATGAGATTGTAATGGCAGTACCAAAAAAATGATCCAATTCTTTTTATACATTCCCAGCAGTGAGTGCTGCACTGCAAATCCATTTGTGTCCTTCTTGTCACATTGATATTTTGATTTCCAGAGCTTTTGCCTTCTCCCCACCTCTCTTTTCTTTTTTTTTTTTCTTTTTATTTTTAACCTCCCCATAATCCATCTATCACCTTGACAGGAGCAGGGAAGAAAGGCTGGCGCTAAGGCAGTGCTTCTGAACAAGATAGGAGAGAGTAAAATCCCAGAGAGCACGAATTCCCACTGGTAGAAATCGGTTTAAGTGAACTCCCAAGCAAGAGGTGCTGTGCCACCTTACACCACTTGCCTTCAGAAGAGCCCTGCCCTTTCTCCCTGCCAGAAGCACGGCTAAGAGGTGGCCAGGCATCACAAGGTTACAAATCTCAAGAGAAATAAAATGGCTGGCAGCAGGGGAGAGCAACAGCAACCTCAGTGGCAGGTCTGCTTCTCACTAGAGATTTGAGAATAAAGCAGTTAGTTAAAGCTCACTTGAAAAACATTAGCCCTGCTGAAAGCTTCATTTCCAGCTCATTTGTCTTCAAACACATTTCAAGCATACCAACAATTTTTTTTTGACCAATTTCATAGGTGTTGAATTCTACAAGGAAAAAAAAAAAAACATTTCTGTGTGCAGGGGAAAATGGGAAAATGCTCTGGGAAACAAACAGGTTCATGCTGGCTGCAGCTGTCCACTTAAACTGACACATCTCCTCCATCTTCTGGAGATGGCTGACATCTTGCCTTCACCCAACTCTACCAGCAGCAACCACAACCAAGTTCAATTAAAAAAAAAAAAAAGAAAGATAAAAAGAGGAGAAACGGAAATGTTGCAAGTTTATCTTCCTTCAGTTTATCACTTATGAAACCATGACTTACTCCTCTCTTTCTTCCTTGCTGAGGTAAGCATGAGCAAGGACCTCTAGACACACCACAGCTGGTTTAAGCAGCTTTTTCATATTCCTCCTTCAGTGCAGCAGCACCGAGAGATCTGCCTTTCATCTGGCATCCTGGACACTCAACAGTACAGAGTAATAGTCCAGTGAATCTCTGTCTGTGTTGTAATTAAATGCTGTATCTGATATACACAGCATGCATTGATACCCATCATACACTCTAATAAAAATCCTTTCATTTTAGAAAATTAATCCTGATTTAGAGAACTATAAAGTGGCATCTGATCCTGTAAGATGTTACTCAGTAAGATTAGGACTTCCGCTGGTTAATGGGGTCTGTTTTATATTAATGTACACACAAAGAAGGAGCTATGAAACAGAGAATGCCCTAATAAATTTGCAGATCCTTCTGAACTACAAACGACTACAAGGACATTGGAGGGCAGGATCAAAATTTACAACAAATTATACAAACAACTGGGCTGAAGGGAGATGAAGACTCTGTTCAGTATGCAGGAGAACACAGCACGCCTGTTTGCAGGAAATCCACAGTTATTACGTGGCAGTTTTGTATAAGAAAGAATTTGGGACTGCAGTTTACTAACTGAACGGAACTGAACAATGTTATGAAAGAGGAAGAGACCTTAAAATAGGAATATGGCTTGCAAAACACACAGTCGTCCTTCCACACTGCTCAGTATTGCTTAGGCTGCCACTGGAGAGACAGTCAGTTTGGGGCACCAATTGACTTGAAGACCAAAACAGAGCTCTAAAACATGATTCACAGGGAAAAATCCAAACAGATCAGAGGTCCCTAGCCTATATAGAGAAAATCTAAAGGGAAGATGAGAATAATTTGCAATATGTATAAAGTTGTTACTGAAAGAAATCATCTGTTTTCCATATCCAAGACACAGAGCTTGAATGGCTGCATGCAAGGAGGATGCATTTCTGCTCCATTAAAGGCAACACAAACCAGGACATGGTTAACAATTTGGCTGAGTTACAAACAGTGAACTGCAGAAGACTGTCATTTCAAAAACAGGTCTAGACCAACGATCACTGAAAGTCAAAGGATTTTTTTCTGCAGGCTTCAGTAGGCAAGAAATTGAAAATACAAAAGCAAAAGAGCACAAACAAAATTCACACCGCACTTACATAAATACAAAGCTTAATGCAAAAAAAGGATAAGCTACAGTAGACTGCACTTCCTATAAAAAGCAGAGAACACACATGTTCTAGCATTTCAGCTGGGTATTACACCATAAAAGGGGCAATCACTTAGATAGTGTGGCACACAGGGCTAGAGAAATTTTCTACAGACATCAATAAATACATATATATCTCCAAAGGGAAGTCTAGTGCTTTTGGGTAGAAACACGCTAACACATGGCATGACCTCATCAGAACTTTCAGACCCCGTTTCATTCACTCATCAAAAAGCAATTACAACTATGATTTTCTTCACGAGTTCACATGCTGAGTTTGTGTTATGGGCAGATATATTTTGCAGTCACAATCTTGCATGTTCCTGAATCTCATCTTAGCAGTGATCTGTGACACTTCCAAAGTCCTGCTGTCATGGGTGTCTAAACCCAGACAAATAGCAAACCTCTGGGCTCATGAAAGTGACATATGGGAGGGAAAAGACATTTTAGGGCATTGAGCAAGATCTGAAACATCTGACTTGCTCCATCTCACCTTTATATTACAGGTGGATCTTGCTCAGGTTCAACTAACTTCCCTTTGCATTACATATCACACACAAAGCCTATCTCCTAAGGACTGCTATGTAGCTTATTCCTCTGGTGAACGAGTGCCATCCCAACAGCTGTCCTCCTGCCAGATCCAGAAAAAACTCAGAAAATTTCCCAACTTACTTTCTTATACGTAGCAGGTGTCAGATATACTTTAAAACTCATTTCATTATTTCTCTTAGAGGGTCATGGAGCTCACAGTGCTCTTGAAGAGCACAGTGGTCAGTTATTACTGTTTTCATAAAATAGTAAAATCCTTTGCAGATTTTGGTCTCTGGCATTTGTCTTCTGAATAGCTAGTATAAAATTCAGATTAAAAATGTTTAACTGCCGAGGCTGACGACAGCGTTATTTCCATTAATAGCAGAGTAACTATGTGTGAACATGCAAATCAGGCCATAACAGCATTTCATCTCTTTCTTTGCATTAGGCATGCTACAGTTGGCATGGAACTCTGCTCAACAACCAAAGCAGATGTTTTACCTCTATTTTGAATCTGGAACAGATTAGCAAAGTCAGCTTGATTCAACATATCCTGATAATATCCTCGCAATCATCATCAACAAAACTATTGAAGCTGACAGGAAAAAAAAATAAAAATCAAGCTTTGGTGATGAATGCAGTGTCAAGTAGCCAGGCCAAAGAAGTGAAACAGAAATTCAAAAAGGTTTCAAAATTGGCTTCCCTTCAGAAACCATTTCAGAATCTTCCAAGTATGATGCACCTGACTGTGACAAACCCAGCAGCTTCAAAATTACTTTCTACAGACCCAAATTAAACTGAAAGATGAGCCTGAGAGCTGTAATAAGCTATTACATTATTTCTTCCAACAAGTTACCATCACAAGTTATGAACACCTTTGTCTGGATAGCCTCTGGAAAGATGTCACCAAGACTACTGTCACAATTTAGGGAGCCTGTGTGAATCTTCCCTTCATCACACACAATCCCATGCAATAAATACAACTCCATATCTGAGCAAAGTTAGTCTTGAATGAGAAGCATCAGCTAGAAGTGTGCATTATCATCGGCTGAGGAAGTAGGATACACAACATCTTCCTGCTTCTACTTCTTAAGGAGCTTTCAGCAACAGTCACAATCTCTTGCTGAAACCCTTCAGCACTGGGAAGGGAGGTGAGAAAGGGACTCGGAGCCCCAGCTCCCAACACAGCTCACTCATTTGTACACGCGTCTCTCTCTTCACTGTCACTTCCGGTTCCTGCCACACAAGCCAAGCCGTAAGGTTTGCAGACAGACAGAGCCTGACAACACTAGGGACCCTCTCTCTGTCCATGTCACATCTAGACACATCGATCCCCTCTAGCCTGGGATGAATGAATCTGATGCTGAAAATAAATGCTTGCAGAAAGAAATACTTTAAGGTTTGAAAAAAATATAGTGTTATTTTTTCATAAACAGGTTTCATATTGTTACAACAAATCTATATCTTGAGTCTCAGAAACTACAGAACACTCTCTGGTTCTTTTGTAAATATTCCAGTATTAGTCTTGTCAAAATTAGCCCAGTAAATATGCGCCCTTACTACTAAATAAAAATTAACCCACCACCACTTCATCAGCTAATGTATGTAACTGCTTGTTGTCAAGGCAGCAGCAATATGCTTTACGTTCATTTTTGTCTGCACTGGTAAGCAGGGCATTCTTCTCAACCTATCTCTAATAACCGCAGAAAGAACCGGAGACAGCTTGATCAATTGCCTAATGAGATCAGGAAAGCTGAATTACAGTAACCTCATGAAACAATAAAGCCAAACCAAACCAGACGATTTTCCAATCCAGCCTGACTTTACCATTCTTTTCGGATTCCTTGGCCACACTACAGTAGGTACCCGAAGTATTAGAACATTTCCTTTCAAAAGGGAGCTCCTCAAGTCATTGTGCCCATCAGAGAAAATTATTTTTGAGGAAGAACACAGGGAACATGCCTGCACTGTCACTAGTTATCCCAGATGCCTTATTGGAAAGGAAATGTCCGTCTCAGATCATGCTATGGGAGATGAACTCTCCCATACTACGTGAACTCAAAAAGAAGGAGGTGTTGACAGAGTTTCCCTTCTAAATCCCATATAACTGTCAAACCAAAGTCTGTGGAAATAATTAGTAATTACCTCCATTCATTTTCATAGTCCTTTACAAGTGACTCAAGTAAAGCATCAGAAGCTAGTGAGATCTGAAAGCATCTGAGCTAGGCCCAGACTTAGCTCTTCACTTGCTAAACCTTTTTTCAAGGAACTGGTTTGGTAAACCACCGTCCTATTTTGTTGCCTGGTTTGTCCATTCTCAGGCCACCCTGCTGCTCTGTTAAACAAACCAAATCTCTCTGCATCTCACAGCCTCCTCCTCTCAGTTGTTATGAAGCTCCCGCCAGCTTTTTATGGTGGTGATTATAATTCAAGACCAGTATGTCTCCTTCTTTGATGTCTTGTTTACACTGGTACATGTAAGCTCACCACTCAATAGCTACCCAGCACTTCACAAGAGGATGTAGGAAAGCACAGACTTGCTGTGACATAGACCTTAGATTTTCAGGAGAGGACAAACAAAATGTATTTAAGGGCCACTTAACTTTGTTTGCATTCAAGTTGATGGCAAAAGCTTTCAAATTGTGCCAAGAAACTGAGAACAACACTTGGTGCTTTTAAAATCCCCATCCTCAACATATGAAGCTGTATGATCTTTTGGAAGGATGGGAAAGGTTGTGCCATCTCACCATCTTAAATCACCATGGTTGCAAGGAGTTAAAAAAATAAAAGTGAAAAAAGGAAGCAGACTGTTTCCAGAAGTCTGTCCAATAGCTTTCACTCAGAGTTCTGCATGGGGAAGTACAGGACTCTTCTGCTTGCAGCCACTTCATGTAAGCTCCAGATTCCCTTCTCCTCTGGGGCAAGATGAGTAGGATGACAGTTTTGCTGCACTATCTGCAGAGTCTCAGCGATCAACTGAAACCACACTGTAAATGGGACTTACCCAAGGGGAATTCAGTCCCAATGCACTGAGCTAAAACAATGGTTGGCAGAGAGCTTTAAGCCATGGGAATATGATGATGTTAGCAAAAAAGTGGATGAACCTTTCCCAGTGAGATGCTCGTGCAGATGATTTCAGGCTGTTTAAACACAGACAGAAACTAGAGAGAGGGGAAATGCAGAAAAACCTTCCTGGTGAGGACAAGCCACCCACAACACCCTGCCCTCTTGCTTTGGACTCTGCGGTCTAGACTTCAGATCTGACTGGACCAAAACTGGGATTGCACCAGTCCTGCTCCTCCAGGCCTCAGTGGGAAGAAGCTGTCCTGCTCCATGCTGTAAGCACAGCAAACTGGATTTCCAGTGATCTCATTTACAACCTAAATCAGACTTCTAACTTGTAAGCTGGACATCTTGTAAAATGTAGAAGTGAGATCCGTAAAACCATAAGCAGCAGAGCAAAACACAGGAAATCTCTCCTCCTTTTCCGTGCCATAGCAGAATGTAGACCATGGGTGTAGATTGCCCGTTTCTGATGTGTTCTAACTCCAGTTCCCTTGTTCCCTGAAACTGCTTGGGTCCTACAGGCATTTTAAGTATTTCTCACTTTAATTTTATTTCTGCCTCTACAGGAGGGGTGGGGGGAGGAGAAGGAAAAAAACCAGCTCTGAGTCATATTAAATATTTGAACAGATTTCTGCAAACTAAGAACAAAACATTTCTAATCTAGGTCATCTTATAAAGATATTACAGTGTCACTGTGCTAAGTATCTCTCTGAGATCAAGCTGCCACTAGCTAACTTGCTGCGCTGACACAGATTCTGAGAAAAGCCTCAGGAAATACTTTAGGCAGGTTTCTGTGAAGAAACTAAAAGCACAAATCACATTTCTAAATGGCTGCATCCGACTCCACCAGCCCACTCTATTTTAGATAATGAAAGTACCACACAACACAGCTTGCTCTTAGAGGAAGTAGCAACTGACTACATGCCAGTCTTTTTACAGTTTTTCACTGGAGGGCTATCTGGCTCTAGCTTTCGTTCAGCTTGCTGTAGATCAACAGAGCAGAAGTTGGCTGCAATGCACTCTGGGTTTGCTAGGCAGTGTTTAACAGAGATAAGGGGGGGAAGTAAATCACAGTTGGACGTCACTAGTCAGCCTCCAGCCACACTCGACTCAGGCTGGATATGTGCAATTACATTCAATCCCAAGTCAACATAGCCTTTGCTGTGCAAATCCTACATCTTTGCATCTTCACAACCACCTAAGGCTTTCTTATTGGCCAAGGTCAGCTCCTTTCTCTTTCTCTCCTGACAATTAATGTCTAACTGCTCCTTCCTGCTGAGCTTCCTGAAGGCTAGGACAACACAGGAGAGGAAAAGGCCTGGAGAGTTGTGGTGTCACAGGGAAGAATAATGATTGCTAGCGACAAAGCAGCAACAAACACTGAAAAGCAAGAAGAGCAAAAAGGAATAAATAGTATGTTCTCCCTCATTTGCTAAAAGCATGAGAGCTTGTAGATATTCAAACATACAAGCTCTTTGATGACCACTACCTGTGTCCTCTGCAGCTTCCCTCCTGGCCACAGTCACAGAGATAACAGACTCCAGCTCTCCAGAGCAATGCCACTTGAAAAAGATTCATCCTTTCTATCCAACAGAGCAGAATTAGCTGGAGAAATAAAAGGCAAACTACCGACCCACTGCAACAAGTTCAGTTTTTCAAATTACATATGAAGAACTAGATTTTCTTTTTAAAAAAGGAAAAGGTAGAATAGCCAGACTTAAGGCTACCACTGAAAATCAAGACCCAAAATGCAGAGGGTAAGGAAAGTTCACCACGCATACGGACTGAACTCAGGCCTGTCTTGCTTACTGAATGCATCCCCATTAATTATCTGTGCTGCATGTGCCAGCAGCACCAGTATGCTGTGACTCAGGGCAGACAGCAAGATGCTCTCTTGCTACTATTGCGAAACGCATCTCAGTTTTCATGCATTCATGAAGAGCTGTCACATACCTGAGCTTACAAAAAAATCAATTACATGAGCTGTCATGAAGGTGGAGCATTCCCCTAGCATGAGCACAATTCACTACGCTGTCACCACAAGATTCAACTGGAAATTAAGAAACAAGAAAATTAAGAAATGTATATATTAAAGATCGCATAGCTTTACAAGAGTAAACCTTTAGAGCTGTCTAGGACAGAATTACAAAAACTATCAATGTTATCAAGCACCCAGAATGTTCAGTTCAAACCATCACATACTGCACTATTTCAAAAGTTTTTGCTGCTAAAATATCAAGAATTATACCTGAATGAGAGTCTTCAAGTAAAGACTGAAGCTTGCTCCCCAACTTTTTGACTTTGCACACTTCTGCCAAGAATTATTTTAGACTTTCTGATTTTGTGCTATTTTTTAAAAAGTTGGTAAGAAATTTTATTCTCATGGTCAGAAAACCACTTCTCACCTTCATTTCTCTTAATCATTTCTGACAAATATTGCAGGTGGCATGTGCAAAGTGTAATTAAGATGTTCTAGATAAGTGAATAAATGACAAGTCTGTTTGCACGACAGGAGGAAAAAAAAAACAACACTGAACAAGAGGGAAGTTCCTGAAGCCTTTCAAAGGGTAACTTTGTTGGCTTGTAGCAAATCAGAATTGTGTTACCTAAATTGATTAAAATTGACAGACAAATAAAGTGCTGCATTTACAAACTTCCACTAAGGTGACACTGGCAACTACAATGAAATCCATAAATCAGAAGAAATGGACAGATAAATGCTTCTGCCATTTTGTTCTGCCAAAGCCATCACAGGTGTCTCAGGCAGACAATGTTTTATGTGCAGCATGTGCTATGGCGGTTGAGCAAAGGAGGTGGGAAGTACTTTACCCCCCACCCCGAAGCGGTCCATCCCTATAGTTCAGCTCACCAAGACACAGATCCAGACTGCTCTTACTTATTTCCACTGTTCATTTGGTCAGAGCCAAAAGTCATACTGATACCAGTAAGGGTCTGTGCTGTTGCCTCCAAACTAAACAAAGCACTCGTTGCACTTTGTGAGCAGAACTAGACAGGTAGCAGGAGACTGTCAGAACTGCACATGGCAAAAAACCACATCTAATGAGTTTGTCAAACTTGCAGGTGCTCCTAAACACATCCTAGCATCAAAAATTACCCATGACTGGTTTGTCCCTAGGCCTTCCACTCACAGACCTAGTGGCCAGGACTAGTGAGCAGGTTTGAATACTGGCTACTCAACTTCTACTAGTTCAACGTCTCATCAGAAGCCACCTGAACTGCCACACTTCCCTTTTCCAAACTGGAGCTTAGAGGCGCCAGGCTTAGCAGCTGGAGACAGCAACATTTCTTCATCCCACAATCTCAAAGCGATTCATAAGGGTGGATGCCTACTTCATAGACTAAGAAACAAACACAGAAAAGCACATGTAAAATTGTTATAGGACTGATTCTCCTTTCAAGTATTTTCAGGTTTGATGCTTTCAACATTTGCAAAGCACTGAAAATGTTTCTCCAGTACTTTTTGTTGAGTGACAGTATTATTAAATTCAATGAGTAAATTAGCATTTATAGAAGAACTGGTGATAAGATCTGGAAATGAACTCCCAGGCACCATAACAAATGGTATTACAAGAAACTAGGAAAAAAAGGTTTGTGCTCTCTTCTTCATCTTGTTCCACCCAAAAAAGGCATTTATGTGAACAGAGAATGAGGCATTTTTAAGTCTGTATGGCATCCCAGCGCTGGGGTCACATCTGCATACCCACAATTCATTCAGAAAGCCAAATTTCCAAAACCTCGCTCGTGCTAACTCTCTGCCGTGGCTGTTCATTCTCACTCCCAGCTGTTTTCCTTCTCCTGTGGAAGCAAGGGGTCAGGCTGTGAACCTCAGTCCGAGCCCCATCCCAAGGCAAGTGCCACAAAATCAAGTCAGGGCTGTATGAAAAATGCCACCTAGCTCTGAGTCTAGAAACAAAGACGCATATGTATGTACTTAAAATGCTTCTCCTTAAAGGCCATCCATCAGAACTCCAACTGGGCACAAAGATTTCCAGAGGGAAACCACATTAAGTGACTGAAAAAAACACGTTCATATTAACGAAGAGCCCAACATAGGGGAGTTTCACAGCTCAGGCCCTGCAGAGGTGGTAGAGCAGGTAGAGGAAGGGCACAGAAAGCACCAAACTGCTCAGGCCTCTCATGCTCTACAGACACAGAGTATCCTGGTCATGCGAGAGGAACTCGTGGGAGTTGAGTGCCCAGCTGTGTTAATCACGGCTAATCACAAGCCAGGGGAGACTTGGGCACTGAGGAAACGTAAAGATTTAAGGAATCTTTTTGCACACTTGGTTCCCACTGCCAAGATAACATTTTATTTCTGTTACCCTCAACTGAACTCCTTAGACACCACTGCTGTGCTTTGAAAACCCAGCCAGAGGGAGAGCTGAGCACCCCAGAGACTCGTCTTTCCTTCCTTCCTAAGTGACCATCCATTAGTTGGGAATTAGTCCCAAGGAAAGCGACTGCATTAGTGATTGTTCACTTTCTTGCACACTGCTGTCTCATATCACACCAAAAATCCCACCAACACTCTGAGCCACACAGGTGGCACAGTAATTAATATACTGCTAGGGGGAAAATTATCCTCCCTGCCCCTTCTCCCCATGGATTGCTTCAGAAATCAAAGCAGAGCACTGAGAAAGTCTGCATCCTCAACACCCACACTTCACAAGGTCTGTCACTTAGGTACCAATTACCATGGCTGTCAGCTGTCCAGGAGGACAAAACACAACCCTTAACTAGACAGAAATCATCATGTCAGAGAAATAACCAACCATTTCTCAGGCTCACAGCACACATAAGGAAGGAAGAAAGGAAGGAAGGAAGAAAGGAAGGAAGGAAGAAAGGAAATGAATAGGTAATTTTACTGTGCTGCAGATACAGAAGATGAAAAGCACTTTGTGGAAGTATCAAGCAAAAAGCGAGAAATATACCTTGATTTTAATTTCCTGAAATGTTTAACCATAGGTTGTTTTTTGCAAACATATCTCACTGCTAGCCATGGATTCAGCAGTATTTCCAGACTCACAGTGTAATTCTGGAAGTACAGGCATACATGCAGTTCGGTCACCCAGACATCTGCCCAACACAAGACTCTGGCTGGAAGCACCATTGCCCTGCTACTCCTCACCCCTGAAAGCAATCCTAAACAGCAGGGAACTCTCTGCAGCCTCCCTCTGACATGGGATTCACTAGTAAAATCTCTTTGTAGGAACAGAAGGGTTAATTAGCCTCTTTAAAGAGCTATAATTAGTTTGACAGGAAAGTCAACTCTGTCTTCCTGATTCAGGGACAATGAGTGCCAAGAAGCCTGAACACACATGTGGGGAGGTACCGCTGCCTTCAATGGCAAGCCTGGGTCCAGCCCCGCTACCTTCAACAGAACCAAGCACCATGTTCACCTGCCTACTCCGACAACTGAATTTATACGGGGCACACAAGTTGATTACTCTTTAGCAATCTTGTTTATAAAGTAGTTCACTGGGTTTTGTTTGCTTTGTTTTTTAAATCCGACTAGGAAAGCAAATGGTGCTGTACCTATCTCTCCTGCACCAGTGTTGCTTACATTTCAAATGCAAATGATTCTTGGGTGTTGGATTTTTTTCTTTTTTCAAAGACCAAGCAAATCCAGTATAACACAATTACAGTAAGTGGACTCTAAATAAGACCTTCAGAAATTATCATTTCCTGTAGTTGATATATGTAGCTTGCTTTGTGGATCTAGTTGAATAAAGCATTAAAATGCAATACTGAATGAGTTTTACAGTACTTTTTTTCCCTTGTGTAAATTTAATTTCATTTATCAGTTCAGCCCCAAGTCAGGAGTTCAATATTTAGTTCCTCTATTTAATTACATTTTCTTTTCATCATGGCCTTTTCCAGACAAATTTTTAATCAGGGTGTTCACTGTAATATAAAAATTACTAGCATGAAAAGAATGAAATAATAATGTTCTCATCCTTATATGTAACATCACATGTTAAATCCTAGAAGGTTGATTAAAAAAAGGCAACATGTCACTGAATGAAGAACCCACTAATAAGCCCCCAGGGAGAAAATAAGCTAAGTAGTGATAAAAATTAACAACTAGAATACAAAACCATCCTGCATTTTAGAGAGTACCAGGGACCCATGCGTGCTTCAATAAGGTGTAATAAAAGCAAAACAGAAATTTAAGTTCAATGCATTTCACCCATGCTATACAGGTGACAGCAATCCCATTGCCAAAAATGAAGCATGGACTTTTGTATCTAAATAATGTGCTGAGTTTGGAGGCAGAATCAGCAGTCCACATAACAGCATTACCAGAACCATTACCTGGTCTATTACTTGTGCACCAGGTCAGAAGTTAGAAGTCTAGTCTTTGTTATTCCAGTAATAAAACCTATGTGTCCTGATACAAACAACTCATGAACCCCAAAACCTCCTGTTTCACAAGAGTGGAAGGAAAGGCTAATGCTTATTTTTGACAAAGTCTATGTAGAATGTGAGCAATAAGCACTAGATAGTACAGTCATCAGTGTTACCCACCTTTCATTTTGTCTTTGCCCACAATTAATCACTTCGTTTTCCATGATTATTCAAAACAAAACTTGCAATGGACCACACATTTCAGTTACTAGAAAACAGGCAAATTTCCTGTAAAACCTGCTGCCTAAAAATAATATATTTCCTACATATTTCCAGGTAGTTCTTCCTGACTACATTATATATATATATATATACTATGTCTCTTGCAGTTTTGTCTGGTTTGCAGTCCAGTTTTCTACACCTCTTCTTTGTTGTAGATACTGATGAGGCCATTTCTTCCCTCAGAAATTACTCATTTTTAATGGGCATCATCAGCCTCCTGTTACTGCCTTTGCTTATTGTGAGTAGACCAAACTTCTCACTCTTCTTTTTTCTAAATCATGTAAAGACATGTTGTTCATCAAACCCTATCTACAGAGTAAGTTTCTTTCTAAACTAGGCAGGAGGTAACTGCTTTTCTTCATAAAGTGTTTTTTTCATTTACTGTTAAATAGTTTTTTGACATTTAAACGATGCAGCTGCATACATCTTCTGAAAATATATGACATATACCGGATTTTCAGACAAGCTTCCTTTTTGGGAAACTGCAAGGTTTTTCTTATCCATCTACACCCTTCATTTAGTAGCCCAAAGAATGCATAGTTTCAATTCTTTCTGCTTGTCTTCTGAGCCTCTCAGAAGTTAAAGCAGGGAGCCTGTTGACCACCATCCTAATTTGGGAGCTGCTGGGTAACTGTCATACACACTACCAAGACTGTTCTGAAAGTTCTGTCACCTTAATTTTCAGGGACTTGAAAAGATAAAGACTAAACCCTCCAATTTAGGTACTGATTCTGTTCTAGAGATCTGAACTGACAGAGTGTTTTGGCATTTTGTTTTCCAGCTCGAAAGCCTACTTTGTCTTAGGGCTCTGGCAGGTCGGGGAAACAGCTTCAGGAGCTAAAGTTCCCCCGCATCTATTTGCCACCCCTTCGGTAGCAGGGACACCAGAACAAGTCATACGTCACATCTGCAGCCTCTCAGCCACCAGGAGCACAGAACAGCTGGCTGTTGTAGGGGCACAGCTGTCTGTACTGGGAGAAGGGACAGTCCTGCTCCCCCTCAATCTTGCTGTGGCCACCAGTTCCCCTTATAGATGTCTTTGGCACTCACACAGTCCCCAGCAAACAGCTCTGGGGATTTGAATCCTACTCTCCAAGGGGCGGCATTTTTCTGCTGGTGTCAGCCTCAGATGTTCAATGAGCAGCCTGGTGAATACTAGCACTAGTGTGCAAGACAAGATAGGAGTGCACAGCAAGGAGCACACCAGGGTCCAGGACCATCCCTTACAGCCAGCCAGAGCATCAATTCACTGCTAATGTGGAACCTCGATGGCACTTCAGTCAGGCTGTGTCAGCAGGGACGAGCTTTTGCTAGTGTGACAACAGCACCAGCAAGATGTCCATTCTGTTCTTACTGATCTCAGGAAAAATACACCAGAAAAATGTTTAAGAAAATCTAACAGCACACACCTGTAGCAGAGAGAGAGGAACTTCTTTTGCTGCAAATCTGCAAGAACTTGTCCATCACAGCCCCTATACAGGGCAAAAAAAAAAAAAAAATCCCCTCTTGCAAGGTTTCATCCCTGTCAAAATTAGCAGTGAGAAAAACTGAAAAATGTAGGAGTGTTTCAAATGCCCTGTGCTGGATTGCTGTTAATGCTTTAAAAATCAACACAAAGGTAGAGTGATTCAACTTTGCATTTGGAGCTTAGCTTTGCAAAAGGGGAAACACACTTTAGCCAGGAACTGAAAATATTTTCAAGGTCATCTGAGGTCCAACAGAAGGCAGGTGTTAAGACCTCTGCTTTCACAACAAACACTTCAACAACCTTTTCTTCCTTTGCACAAAAACCCCCCCCAAAGAACTGCCTTATGTGAAGGCAAATCTTATATAGATTTCTGATAAAGATTTCCTAAAGTACCCAGAGGAGTAAGAGCCTTAAGGGTCACCACTAACCTAGCTCAAGGCTGACAACATCCCTTTTCTTGTGATTATCCTATTTTCTTCAATGCCAGCAACTCCCTCAACTTTTCTTGAGATCTCAGAAAAGGTCTGAGGGAAAGAGGTCAGGGGAGAGACGCAAACAAAAGTAACCACCCCGAAAGATCAGTCAGCAGCAGTACCTTCAAATCAAACACTACTACTACCTCTGGAAAGTAAAAGACCTGTCTGCCAAACTATAGTTTCAATAGGCTTCAGATTTTAATCCCAAAGGGAAAATACACAGCGTATATTGCATAAAAGGCAACAACTAACCCTGAGTGCTGGTTTATATTTTCTCCTTCATACAGGCACAGACAAAAATGCCTGGACAAAATCAATCACATAAAATGCATTTTTGTAAGTGGTGGAAATTTGTTTCCACAAAGTAACTGGGCAGGCAGAAGAGAGACATAATAGGATGCTGAGCTCTTCCCTTTTAAAACACCAGCTTGCATCCAGCCCATATCAATGATGGACAAACCTGTCAGATGAGGGTTACTCAGTGATCTGGATCAACATCCGTATTTCTAAAAATAACAAATTCAACCAAACCAGAGCTTATTTCAATAGAAAAGCAAAACGTGGAAAATTAAGAACAACTGTGGTGCTGTTTCTGTGGCTATGATCAAAGCAAATCATGTCTAGATACAACCATCTTATGTTTAGGTGACTTTACAGCCCAGGACTGCATGCTTGGCATTGGTTTCATGCACTAATCTCACTTTCAAGAAATCACAATTACTGTTACACACTAGTGCAATTCTCTTAATTGGTAACTGAAGCAGATTTTTCCAGTATGAAACAACTAAAATAAATCAGCAGAGAAGAGAGCAGTAGAACAGGAAGAAAGGTTTTATCTACAGAAGATGGTTCTTATTTACTCATTCTTTATAAACACTCTGAGAATACGCTCTGCTGAGCATTGAAATGCTGTAAGACATTCAAGACAATAATCTCTTATGTATGAACCATCCAGCTGATGGAGAAAGAAAATGATATCCCACATTAAGTTTTGCTGATGTGACTGCACAACAAAAAACTCCTAGCAAAGACTGGAAGTATTAGAAGAATTTTCAGTGTTTTTCTGGGTTTTTACTTCTAATTTTAGTCTATGTACTTCACTGAACAAATTAAAATACAGCAGCCGGTATGACTTTGTCTATAATAGAAGACACACACACACACACACAAAAATCAGGAAAACCCCACTTGCCTTGGGTTGGCAGTGGCATGTTAACAGATTTTTTTAGTGTAAACATAAATATTATAATTCAGATGTGGATATATGCATATGTGGATACATGCACTGTATATGTTGTATATGTTCACCCCATTCCACAAAAGCAGTCCTGGCCCAGACAGCTGAGCTGACTACAACAACAGACTAGGATTAAGCTACTAGAAAAATCTTCACTTTTACTTTTCCAAGAATACGGCAGTCCTCCTCAAAAATTTAGGGCTTCACAGACCAAGACCAACTCTCATACTCCCCAGATCCTCAGGTCTTTAATATCTCATTTTGGTGCTTTTCAGAGCTAGAAGAGAACCCCAGGGATAACTGAGGGAAAAAAAAACCAACAGAGGCAAAGAGGCTCTGCCCAGTAATACCAGCAAAATGCAAGGAATACTAGAAGACGTGCAAGAGAAAAACTGCATCAGTACAGGTATCTCCATGTTGTTCAGATACAGACACACACACACTTATAAAGCACCTTTCTAGTATTTGCACATGCTGGTTACATCAGGCATCCATCCCCTTGAGCCTCCCTCAGGCAGTCCACCTCTGTAGGCAGCTCAGACTGCAACAACTTTTGCTGAACTTGCCAAAGACATACATGTCAGACACAGAACTTTATCGGAAAATGGCATTTGTGAATACTGAAGCCAAGTAAGATCTCAGGCCTGAACCAACAGCAAATTCTGCCTCTGAAAGCATTGTGACAATAAGCTCATCAGCTCCCCAGTCTTCAGGCTGGGAACGTTTATTGTTGAGGAAGACCAGACGAAAAACCAACGCTGACAGAGCTGTGTGACTCATAGCACTCACCTTGGCCAATGTCGTCCTGACAAAAATATCATGGGACTAGAAAGAGTAATCCTTGTCAAGTAATCCTTGGGCATCTTGCAAAACAAAAGGTAATAGACACAGATATTTTTATTTTTTTTTAAACAGTGTAAGACTGTCATGTGACAGTGTGATGCTAATTACTCTGCTTCAAAAAACCCTTCAGAGTAATGGATAGAAGGGAGATGGGGGGAAAGGGGGGAGAGAGAGAGAGTAATAAAGGCGTTAAAATTATTATTTTTAAGCAAAAGAGCACTCAGTTGCAAGGCTGAACCTCTCCACGGCAGCTCAGGCTCCTGCAGCAGGGGTTGCCACAGCTCCAGGGCAGTGTGGGCAGGGGCAGCACAGCGCTGCCAGGCAGCAAGACTCCAGTCCAGCCCACGGAGCGGGAATGGGAAACTGGCGTGCGGCCTGCGCCGCCGTGGACTACCAGTTATTATAATGCATTACTGGCAAAGCTCCTGCAGCCATAGAGAAGAGGAAAATTAACTCAGGTTTAATAAACACTGTAGGGTAAACACGATTTCAGATAGACACCAGATAGAAATACTTAGTTATTTCTTAAAGACACAGTCAGCTTCTAGGCAACAGCATCCAGATCTTATAACAAAGAGGTCTCCCACGGCTTTTCCTTATGTTTATGCAAAATGAAGGGTGAGCTTTTTTTCCCTCCCCCATTTCAAACAGAGAATCGCAATGTCTCAGATGACGTTAGATCAAAATGAGAATAGGGGATAGTGTATTACTCAAGGCAGGTGTCTGTTACAGCCCTGTCAGCCAGAGTATCCTTTGCACCAGATAACTTTTCAGTCAAGGCAAACAGCAGAACTAGGGCAAGCGTCTTTGTAGGGTCAGGACCCAAACAGAAACCCACAGAGTTTGGAAAACTTCATCCCTATGTAAAAGTGTTGTCAAAAGTACCTGGCAGTTCAGTGGGCCTTGACTCTACAGATGAGAAGTATAAGCACATCCCCAAGTTGCATGGACAATGAGCACTTACTACTGTTTTGAACACTTGGAACCTTGATGTTTTGGCATTGCAAAACTCCCAAAAAGACAGCAAAAAAAATAATAAATGTAACCAGAAAAGAAAAGCATAGGGGCACACTAGACACTTAATTGCCCTGTAGTGTTTAGAGAATAAGAAACAATCTCTTCCAAACAGATATCAAGAAATTATTAAACTGCAGTATCTGAAGAAACAGCAAGGTAAACCTCAATCTACAAGTTTGGCACACATTCTGTGTCTCATGCATCTCTTATAAGAAAAGATATTCTGGTTCTTAAACTATGCCTCAAAATCATCAGCCATTTAATTTTCAGTGCAACACCATCAGGATTCTTCCACTCACGCGCATGCCCCTTTCAGAAGACAGCAATATTAAAGCCTCAATTTTGACACTTTGTCGACAGAAAATTCCTTCTGTAAATTACACTTGCTGTCATGAACAATTTGTGTTGTGCCACACCTGCCAGCCCGAAGTTTCTCCCTGGCAAGTTATTGGCAAGATAACAAAAATGCATCCACTGGCCCAGATTAGTGCTTTCCCTAGAACAGCACGATAAACTGCAAAAGATGCCATCCTGGAGATTTTCGCTAGCAAGAATCATAGAAAGCAGCTGAAAACACAAGATAAATTAACATAACCATACCAAAAGTATCTACCAAAAGATACCCAAAGAAAGTAGTACTAGGTGACAACCCATCCACTTTGCTCCGAAGTTCTATTTTGACGGCTAAGTACAAGATCTAGCAATCTATGTTCTGGAGAGGAGTTACAGTGTGAAAGGCTGACATCCAAATAAGTCCCATTTAAAGCAAGACTAAACTCTGAAGGCAAGGAGGAAATAAATCATATGAATAACTGTGGGTTACAGCTAAATGCCAGCATATTTCATGGGATAAGACAGCCAAAATATATACAAATGCAAAAAAAAAAAAGATTAATTCTCCATGAAACAGAACAACAAGAGATAAAGGAGGCCTCAGGAAATTTTGGTCCTGCTTCCAAACATCACAGACACTTTTAGGTTGGGGCAGAATGGAACCAACATGTTGTCACAGCCTCCAAAGCAAAGCCATACAATAATGAGGGCGCATTGCAGATTGGAATAATGTAAACAGCAAAGAGTCCAATTATATAGCCTCTGGTGACAAAATCAGATCGACAAAATCAATTTACCTAGAGCTTGTGAATGAATTAATGAGAGGAGGGAAAAAAGAAGAAAGAAAAGAAAAAAAAAGAAAAATACAAACCGTGTGTCCCCCTGCAACAGCAGAATTAACAGGGAAAAATGTGAATACCCTCCGGGGAGTTTCCACTCTGCACATGCTTCCCAGTTACTTTACAGCAGCCACGTTGCAGTATAGAGCAGGAAAAAGACAAGAGGGCTCTGTCCCAGCTTACAGTATAATTAACACATACAAGTCTGAAGATTTCACATTTCTTTCAGGTGTTGATCTGTGAATCCACCCACCTGCATTCCTGCAAATATCCAAGAATATCCGGAGTGATAGACTGACATGAACACTCCCATAAACACAGTGTCAAAAAGAAAGCTTTTGCATCGGTAGCTTTGGCCAACAAGATACCAACTGAGCTTCCCACTGTTAGACCTGAAACTAAGTCCAGGCTACTACCGTCATCAGAACAAGCAGATCAGTTTTCTTTATCAACAGAGACACAAAAATCTGAACAGGTATATAAGGAAGGGACAACACTTATTTTGAAAAGAAAGGTGACAGGAGGGTAAAGATTGACCGGATCCATGACGGAAACCCATATGACAACTCCTGTATTTCTGTTATTCATTATAATTACCAGCAACGTGACAATTCCTTTTCGCCATTGAGTAGCACAACAGTATTTTCACAAAGGGAAAATGCAGACATTGAGGAAATCTTGCTAAGTGATCAACAAGCAAACCATGGCTGATGCAGCTGAGGCAAAGAGGTTCTCCAAGGGCACCAGTGCTCAGTAGAGTGTTTTTGCATTCCCTTCCAGAGCCTGCTGTTTCCCTGCCCTCAAACCTTTTCTGTCACACATATTTTACAAAACCCACATTCATTTTTTTCTTCCCACGTCTTCCTGAAAGAAGAATCTAATCCAGTATTGGTAGAGACAGGCTGTTATTATTATCTACAGGAAAAACAAAAGATACTCATCTTATCTAAAGCTCAGTGTAAACAATGGATGGGGAGAAGGGAAGCGGAGACCACACCACAGCACTGCCATTCAGTACAGCCCTCACAAACACCAAAGGTCCAAATGCTTTGCCCCAGTTTTGCAGGCAGGGAAAAGGAGAAGCAAGGACAGGGCACTGTCCCAGGATGGGGAGAGGCAGAACCCACCATTAGCTGCAGGACCCTCAGGTAGCACTGCCTGGGCAGCCCAGGGTTATTTCAAGCAGCACTTCCAAGACGTGGAGATCAGCACGTGAATGAATCATGCTTTTCTTCACATAAAAAGGGGAAAAGGAAAAATCTTTCCCATTTCACAGGCAAGCAACTTCAGCCACACCACACTCATGTGATTGTAGCTACAGGGGACAAAAAGAGACACTGTGCAGTCGGATGCAGCCCAGCCCGGATCCAAGTTAATCGCCTGCTCAGATGGGGCCATGGAGGAGCAGTGCTGCTGCAGAGGTTTACACCATCCTCCCTGAAGGCAACCAAAGGGACCTGCAAGAGGACAGAGGCACTGCTAATGGCACAGGACACAGCGAGGGCTACCACCACTGCACCTGCCCTGTCTGCCCTTCACCACAGCAGGCTCCTCTCTGGGAAATAAGGAGTATGGCCTGATGGGAGAAGCTCTTGTGCCATTTTGTATTTGAATGCCAGCTGGCACAACAGTCTAATTCATGATGAGGGCCCCCTGGGTGACATAAACTGTCAATAATTATTTCTCTGTTTTCTTGAAAAGGAAAAAACCTATTACTTTCTCTACAAAAAGAGAAAAATACAACAAAAGTTCTTGCTGAAATACAAGACAATTTCTTGTTGATTTTGAGGCAATCAGAGAGGGAGGACAGAGGACAACAGAAATCTTTTGTGAAAGGGCAGAAAAGCATAGGGAAGAGCAATATGTTAGTGTCAGGTAAGAATTCAAGCACTAAGTCTTCAGGGGAATATGGGTCTCCCATTGCTCAGAAAGCTTCAGCTGCATGAAGAAAACATTCAAGATAAACAAAACATGCCAGTGTTCAAAGTCAGGTTCATGACTGGCTCCATCACTTCATTGTGCTGGAAAACAGCACTAGGAAAGACACAGTCATTTCTAAATGTTTTGCCACTACTGCTTGCTCGATAGCACAGAATCACTTTTCGTAGGTAGCCATTTCAAACCTGAAACAGAATTAGATGTGCGACAGCAAGGATTTATAGTTTCTTCTGAAGGTCTTAATGTTGCTTCCTGCCAGTGTGGCTTGGCTGGCAGAAAAGGAAGGATATGCTGCAATACAGTGGCATTTACTTGCAATTATCTGTTTGCCTCCAAATATTAGCTTCTTCAAAACATCTTGGGTGGAGGAAGGAGGTGACAAATCATCTAAGAAGTGGCAAGAAGAGGATGAGAATTTCCATTACAAACTACATGTTAGGTTGTCCCACCCTGAAAAAGTGATGATGCTATAACTAGGATGTGAGAAAAGAAAGATCATGGTTTGCATGTCAAATTGCAAGAATTGCAACATTCACATTATTTTAGGGCACCTCACATCCAAAACTTGCATGAACACCACCAACTTTGAAGAAGGTCAGCTCCTAAAATTCTTACAAGTGACCCTTGAAGAGAAATGTGGATCAGAGCTTTCTTCAGACATTGGAAGGGGTTTTAGCAAGTATTTTCACACATCACAAGCATTTACTTTCGGTCCCAACTACAGAAATGAGCCAGGAACAGGTACAACATAGTTTCCCAAATAATTTTTTACACTGGCAGATGCCCTATTGAAAAACCTCACATCTGTAACAAGGCCCAGAATAAATAGATGGTTTGACTCAAGGCTTAGCTCACCAGAAAATACTTAAGGATAAGAGACACTGCCCCGTTCATCAAGAGACTAAGAAGAGAAAAGAAAGGCAATTTACTTTACAGAGGTCACCATTTGCTGTCTGCATCTCTAACACACTTCAGACAGGTGAAAGACTATCCTTCATTTTGTTAGATGAAGTACTTTTTTGCAAACAATTTAACAACCGCTGTTTTGGAAACACTATTTTGAGTATATAGATTATGTTACAAAGAAACTTATTCCTGAGAGCTTGCTAAGCCAATTTTTTAATAAATTGAGCCTTACCACTACACTACTTTCTCACATATCTTCGCTCTGTTTTCCTGCAGAAACAGAAATAATGAAAGAATTTCAATTTCTGTCTCTCTTTCAGTTTATACACAGGAAGAAAAAAAGAGCTGCTGTTAAATTTTAAAATTGTGTTGAGTAATGTCAGGGTAGATTCCATCTCGGTAGATGGCAACCAGGGAATACAAAAGATACGTTCACAAATTTGCTCAGGGGAGCTGGCATACCAAACACATGTCTATAGGTCTCTACCACCAAAACAAAATGAATCAAAAAAGGCAGTAAATTAAACTACGAGTAACTTGACTATATGCAGAAAAAAAAAAAAAAAAGGGTATTTCCTCCACCAAAAAGATCAGGCCTGTTGATAACAGCAAGCAATGGCAACTAGCCAAAAAACGCATCATAAATAGCAAGAGTGTTTTTCACTACCAAAAGACAACAGTTAAATGCTTGGACTACAGGAACCCAGCAGGGAAGAGATTTTTACAGAAGCACATTCATGGATTTTAAAGTTTATAATTTCAAACATGTACATATGAAAAGATTAATATTCTTCTGTTTCTTCTCTTTGGAGGTCATGAAGGAGGCAAAAATAAAGCATTCTTTGATATTATCATAGCCTACAAGGAGATACTATTTAACAGTATGAGGCTCTCTGGAGAATGACTGATTTTCTTTAAAGCAAATCCCAAAGTTTTCTACAAACTCTTCACATAAACTTTTGTTTCACATTTTTCAAGATAAATCTGGGGAAAAAAGTCATTATTCTAAAGTTTGTAAGTCCTTGAATTCCTGTGTTAAATAATAAGCATTAATCACTGTTTTAAGTTAAAGCTAGAACAAACATATTTTAAGAAAATACAGCTTTGCGGCCTTTCCAGATGAATGTGCTTGGGTTTGCACTTTGGTCTTTCCCCTCTCCCAACACACATGAGCTTTACATCCCAGCAGCAATTTCAAAATAAACCTTTAAAACAGCTTTTTGTTGTGTTGCATGTGTTGTAGCAAAAAAAATTAAGTTTAAATCTAATAATGGATAATTATGGTCATTAAAATTCTCTATAAAGTTTAAGCTTTTCCATGCAAAATCTCTTGCTATGGAAAGTTTCCAATCGGTTCCTGTTCCAAACACTGTCCACAGACTATGGCATCTACTGATAGCATCTAACACACATATACTCCTATCCCTACTGCACAACAGAGAAACCAAGGACTTGAAGAACAGCTCCATGTCGTCAAGAGGACTGTGAAAAGCTGAATTGCAAGATTATTACCCATTATACAACAGAGCCAAAAATACTTCTGCAATTCACTGAGATGTCACCATGAGATGAGATGGCACCCAGTTCCTCCGCAAGGAATGAAGTGCTATCTAGCAGGACAGACATTTTGAATCAGGGTTTGCAAGTATACTGCTGGGCTGTTTTTTTCTGCTTCCTCCTTGCCAGCTGAGGGTATTACATGAGCATATTTACATTCAGCATTGCCTCCATCCCAGAACAACTCCAGCATGAGAAGCAATGCTGGCACATAAGTGGTGACAAGCTGGCAGGTCTGATGAGATCCCACCGCATCACGATCAAATGATCCAGGAAATGTGGTGATCTGAACATGGTGGTCTGGGCTTCAGCTCTCTCAAATGATGTCCAAAATGCAGGAAAGCAAATCCAAGACCAGAAGGCTCTACCTACCTTGGACAGGCAGGAAACAAAGAATGAGGGCCTCTTGGCACAGGTTTTGGGCATTTTTTCTTGCTTCTTCAAACAAATGCCTCCCTACAGCCCTCCTCCTTCACCACTGGTCCTTAGGCACCTTCATTTAGTTGATCACTGGGAACTGGGCTTCATTCAACACCTTAAATCTGCTTACTCAGATTGCTCCTTGAGGCATTGGCAAAGTTTTTAACTAATAAGCACTTGCCTGCTAAGCTGAACATGGAATTACTTATAAAATGAAATATATAACTAACACCTTGCCGGTTGAACTGGTTTTCATTAACATCTGGAAGACAGGCTGGTAACAGCTGGCTGCAGCCAGCTGTGTGGAGGGCAGAGGAGGGACACCAACAGCCCTGAGTGGCTGCAGAGGCCACCTCCAGCCACCAGCAACTTTCACAGCACAGGAGAAGAGTTGGAGCACTGCCACTGCAGCCTCAGGAGAGCCAGTGGCATGTCCACGAAAAAGATGAGGATGAGGAGTTTTACCTGATGAAAGGATAACACCATTGTAGCAGTAATGGCCATTTACTTACCCCTGTGTTTTTATACAAAGGCAATTTAAACAGAAGTAAGAATCAAGCCTGACACAGAAGGGAGAAGAGAGGACAGAAAGAAACAGAGAAGCAAAAGCTCGGGTTCTGTTTGCAGCAAAAAAAGCTCAGTTCCAGTGAAAGAAAAAACTAGAGGAGTTACTTGAACTCCTGTGTGCATTCTCAACACAACAGTCAAGGACTCCCAGCAATTCATTACACGATACCAGTCTACAAATTGCGTGTATACTTCAAAGCAAGCACTGAGTTTACGACACAGAAAACATCTTCAAAGTCACAAATGAAAAGCTTTGAGTTAAAGGAAAACAAACATGTATAAAGAAGTCAACTTTTATTCTGGAAATCAGGCCTTTTCCCTTTTGTAACTAAAAAAAGATCAATATTTTTTTAAATATGAATAAATGCTCACATAAGCCCTGTAATACAACAACAATGACGACATTAATGGAGTTGGTTGGCATTTAAACAAGAATGGGCAGAACTTGTCATTTTCTTGTAGTTAAGCCAAATAGCTGCAAGGCTGGTGTAGGGGAGCAGCATCTAAACTGCACATACATAAGTAAAACAGTATCAAAGTAGTAATTAACAACAAAGTAGCCTCAAGAATGATAATATCAGGTAATCATCACTAAAAAGATTTACTTGCAAAATTTGGAGTTGGTTTATTTATTATGGGTTTTTAAATTATTATTATTTATTTCAGCTTTGGCCAACTGTTTTGAAGGCATTTAAAACTACCCAAGACTACTGAATGTTGCTTAGGGTTCATTGTCAATTGAATTCATAAAGGAAAGTAACAATGCAGTCATCTGTCTCTCAGCAGGTACCTTAACCTTTAACATCCACAGAAGAACCCTATGCAGAAGGGGTGGAGGGGAGACAATAGGGTAGAGGGGAGAGAAACCCTTCCCAAACTGGACAGAACTTCTGAAGAGCAACAATTAACACACCAGAGAATGTAGAATACATACAAATGCCAGTCCCTCCAACACACTTTCCATGTCTGCTTTCTGCAGCTCCTGACTCACCACAGACAGATCTTCTACCCACACAGAGGCAATTATGAGTTTCTTAGTCACTACGAAATTATGCCAAGCAGAATTTACCCTGTAACTTTCTGCTGGGATGGACAATTCATCTTCTCTTTCAACATGGACAGAGGCAAACAGTTTTGAAAATTGCCGATTATTACTAGGATCCTTTCACTGCGCTTCTTTAGGTCAAGAAATTTGTATTATCTAGAAGTCAAAACTTTATAAGTAACATATGCAATATTTTATATACAAACATGTATAAGCTATACACACACAAGTATATGCACACACGTATTTTGTAAAAGATCTACAAAGCTGGATTTCAGGCCTTAATCCAACTCAAACAATTGGGGCATATGAGAAAACCTTTGTGGATAGGGAGACCATCCTCTATCTGTGTTCTTTCAGCAACTTCCTCGCAGTTTCAGAAGCTGACCACAACTAGGAATGATGCAATGGATTAGAAGTGGATGCAACTCATTCAGATGCTTCTTCGTGCTCTTTCACCCACAAAGGTTTTGTAGTGAGGAGCAGGGGCAGTTTGCTGGGGGCAGGCTGTTTGGGGTTTCTTCTGCCAAGTCTCTTCTGGGACTTTGTATCACAAAAAAAGGGGCAAGAGTGGCTGAAAGGAGAGTCCGAGGGATGATACAAGGTGTAAGCACTATCATGTGTTAAGTGGTAGATGAAGGCAAATGAGACAGAAAACAAGCAAACTGCTACATATATCATATATATGCCTTTGTTAGAGGCTCTATTAAAACAAGAGCTCTCCACTATCCAAATCTGATCAGTCACAGAATCACTGAATATCAGATTGGAAGGGACCTTGAAAGATCATCTAGTCCAATCCCCCTGCCAGAGCAGGAACACCTAGAGCAGGTCACACAGGAACGTGTCCAGGTGGGTTTTGAACATCTCCAGAGAAGGAGACTCCACAACCTTTCTGGGCAGCCAGTTCCAGTGTTCCCTCACCCTCACTGTGAAGAAACCTTTCCTCATATTTAAGTGGAACCTGTTAATGTTCCAGCTTGCACCCACTGCCCCTTGTCCTGTCATAGGCTGTCACTGAGAAGAGCCTGGCTCCATCCTCCTGACACTCACCCTTTGCATATTTTATAAACATTAATGAGGTCACCCCTCAGTCTCCTCTTCTCCAAGCTAAAGAGAATCAGCTCCCTCAGCCTTTCCTTGTATGGGAGATGCTCCACTCCCTTAACCATCTTTGTAGCCCTGCCCTGAACTCTCTCAAGCAGTTCCCTGTCCCTCTGGAACTGAGGGGCCCAGAACTGGACACAATATTCCAGATGCGGTCTCACCAGGGCAGAGTAGAGGGGGAAGAGAACCTCTCTCGACCTACTGACCACAGCCCTTCTAATACACTCCAGGATGCCATTGGCCTTCCTGGCCACAAGGGCACAGTGCTGGCTCATGGGCATCCTGCTGTCCACCAAGACCCCCAGGTCCCTTTCCCCTACACTGCTCTCCAACAGGTCAGTTCCCAACCTATACTGGTACCTGGAGTTGTTCTTGCCCAGATGCCAGACTCTACACTTGCCCTTGTTATGTTTCATTAAATTTCTCCCTGCCCAACTCTCCAGCCTGTCTAGGTCTCACTGGATGGCAGCACGGCCTTCTGGTGTGTCAGCCACTCCTCCCAGTTTGGTGGCATCAGCAAACTTGCTGATAGTGCACTCCACTCCCTCATCCAAGTCATTGATGACTATATTGAATAGTTCTGGTCCCAGTACCAACCCCTGAGGGACTCCACTAGATCCAGGCCTCCAACTAGACTCCATCCCACTGACCACAACTCTCTGGCTTCTGTCCTTCAGCCAGTTCACAATCCACCTCACTACGCAATCATCCAGGCCACACTTCCTCAGTTTGGCTGCGAGGATACTGTGGGAGATGGTGTCAAATGCTTTACTGAAGTCAAGATAGACCACATCCACTGCTTTACCATCATCTATCCACCTGGTCATGTCTTCAGAAAAGTCTATCAGGTTGGTTAAGCATGACTTCCCCTTGGTGAAGCTGCACTGAATGCCTCTTATGACCCTCTTAACCTTGATATGCCTAGAAACAGTGCCAATGGTAAGTTGTTCCGTCACCTTTACAGGGATAGAGGTGAGGCTGACCAGTCTATAGTTACCCAGGTCCTCCTTCTTGCCCTTTTTGAAGACTGGAGTGACATTTGCTTTCCTCTCATCCTCAGGCACCTCTCCTGTTCCCCATGACTTACCAAAGATTGATGGAGAGTGGCCTAGCAATGACTTCCGCCAGCTCCCTCAGCACCTGCAGGTGCATCCCCTCAGGACCAATGGATTTATGGATGTCTAGCTTGCTTAACTGGTCCTTAACCCAGTCCTCATCAACCAAGGCCAACTCCTCCTTTATCCTGACTTCCTCTGGGGCCTCAGGGGTATGGGGCTCCTCGGGACAGCCTCCGGCAGTATAGACAGAGACAAAGAGCGCATTCAGTAACTCTGCCTTCTCTGTCAATAGTCAGTAGGTAAAATATATTTCAACTGAGTATGACACCCTTCGAAGACTTAAACTCTAACTATTCCTAATGCTTATTTTAAAATAAAATCACATACACCCTTTTTCTGTGTAAACATAGTACTGTTTTACAAGTACCTAAAATAACAGTTAAATTTTGCCCTACTGTAACATCTAGTAGCAAATTTAGGGATTCTGTCATTCTGCATGGCTATTGTGTCACAACAGAGCATGGATAATATAGTACAGTATATACAGTATAGTATATAGTATTCAAGGGGAAATTAGACATTAGTTTCACTACATCCCTGGTGCAACATTCCATGGCCACACCAGAAAAAACTAGCTCTGGCTGCTTTAGAGTGTACCAGTGCTGTTGTTTAACAGGCAGGGAGGAGTAGCTTTAGGCACTCAGCCTCCCTCCTCCGTTGCGAACAGCCAGTTCTGTACCCAATGCTCCCTGTCCTCACTGGCTGCAGGGCAAGAGCCACAGACCTGTCCTTAGGGCTGCTCTCTCCTAAAAGCAGCCTCAGGTTTTACATGCTTTTTTAAAGATGTGAAAGCTCCCTGCCCAGTATTCCTTCTGTAGACACCCAGCACCAGACTCTCCTGGGGCTGATGTGGGGAAGTCCAAACAGTAGCAGAAGTGCATTTCCACAGATCTCCCACAAAGCTTTTTATTTCTGAGAATAGCAGCTGAGCTGCTGCAGAAGCCAGGCACCATGCAAGGCCACTGAAGTGCAACTTCTGCCAGTGTACATCCCCAGAAACCCAACGGCATTTCTTAGAACTACTATTTAAACAAGCATAGCAACATACCTATCTAATTTTTTTTATATCCTGTGCCATTTAAACCCAGGGCTATTGGTAAAGGCTAAATCACAAGATCAGATAAATTACAGAAGACACAGCGCTTTTAATATCTATACACCTGCTGAACTTCAGTCATAAGTCAAGTCTTGCTTATACATGGATAAAGATTTAAGAGGCTGGGATGACTAACATAAGAATACAGGAGAGAAAGGGGGATGGTGCTGTTTTGCCTGTGATAACTTTAATAACCGTCTCAGCACGGCTCACTGTGAAGAGAAGCGAGAGAAATGTAAACCACCTGGTTTGGCTGGATGCCTGCTTTGCAGGGCACTTGACCCCAGGACTTCCTGAGCTCCCTGCTGTACTGGATCTCCAGCAACAGCCTGGATGAGTAACGGCCAGACAGCACTGACATGTGGCAGCGGGGTTACAAACAACTTCCTCCACTGAGACATCTCCCACTGTAATTATGATCGAGGAGAGCAGCACGGGCAAGGAGAGCCTGCTCACACTGCAGGACAGGACATGCCAGCACCTTGTTTGGCACCAGCTCCCTGTGCGTACCCACTGACTACAGCAGAGTGATCCTGCTCCTCTGCCTTTCCCCTCCAGTAACCCAAAATGTCTCTTTAGCACAAGGTCAAGAAAAGGAAAAAAAAAAACCTTACCAGGAAGTGCAGTGAAACAAGAACATCACTTTGACGCTTCTGGTTTACTTACAGGCTTCCTTCCGGGGCCCTCAGCATAAGAAGGATGTGGACCTGTTGGAGCAAGTCCAGAGGGCCACAAAGATGACCAGAGGGCTGGAGCCCCTCTGCTGTGAGGACAGGCTGAGAGAGTTAGGGTTGCTCAGCCTGGAGAAGAGAAGGCTCCAGGAAGACCTTATAGCAGCCTTCCAGTACCTAAAGGGGGCCTACAGGAGAGATGGGGAGGGACTCTTTATCAGGGAGTGTAGCGATAGAATAAGGGGTAATGATTTTAAACTGGAAGAGGGGAGATTCAGATTAAATATTAGAAGAAATTTTTTCACTGTGAGGACAGTGAGACACCAGAGCAGGTTGCCCAGAGAACTTGTGGGTGCCCCATCCCTGGAGATATTCAAGACCAGGCTGGATGGGGCTTTGAGCAACCTGGTCTAGTGGAAGGTGTCCCTGCCCATAGTAGGGGGCTTGGAACTAGATGATCTGTACAGTCTGTCCCAACTCTATGACTACATGCTTGTACAAGCTGTGGGTTTTTTGGCCCTAACCAGATCAGACATATAGGAATGTACAGGAGTGCATGGGTAAAGTATTGTATAAAATAGGTAGCAAAAACAACAACAAGTTTTCCCTCATAACCCCCTAGTGAAGCCAGGTGACCACACAGGTACACAGACCACCCAGGAACAGAAGGGCCAGCCTTTGAAGGAGCCAGCTGGAGCCCCTGTCCCCAGGTAGGGGCAATCTGTTGACATGCAAACTGCTATACAAAATCAAAATAAATCTGCAGCTATAACTTAGCCTAAATTTCTGTTTTAAAAAACTAACAGAAGATAGTTGGGGTTTGGTTTTTTTTTTTTATCTCTGTTCCTCCTGAAAACAAACCCACAAGCACACTTCAGTATAAACAATAATTGAGTCGTATCATGGTTACTTAATGAGCCCTAATACATCTGGATAAGAGAGTTACAAAGATGGTATCATCTCCCTTACTTCTGCAGAGTTCACCAGGTAATTCATAGTCACAGTCAATAACTTTCATTAATCCCCATGCTAAAGAGAGAACAGCATTTTGCCAAATGTATTTGGGGGAAAGGAGGCGGAAGCAGCTTTAATTATATAAATTAAGTTAGACCAAAGCATGGAACAGATTGACCTCACAGACCTTCAATTATATAACTAACCCTGCCAAGTTTAGAACTGGATCTCTTCCAGTTTTTCTTGTGAAACTTGTGATTTTCTCCCATGTTATTATAATTCCTCTTTCTAATATAGTGATATAATCAGAGCTCTATGCTTTTGCAGTAATATAATCTATTTTGTTCAAACAGGTTCTTGAAAATATAACAGAAGCTCTAAGGGTGGGTGCAACAAATCTGTTTTGATAATGTTTCCTGTTTATAACAATCCTAAATTTCACTGCATAAGGGAATGAGATCATCACTAAGGCATGGAAGGAGGGAAGTGGAATGTTTATAGCATCCAATTCATTTTACCTGAGCTTACAGACTTCATCACTTTGCAAACCTTGAATAATCCAAATGAACTGAAGATGCTTACAGAAAATACAGACTCAATGAGCAGGACACTATGTTTGAACTGTATCCATGCAGAGAAAAGTCATCACCCCATACCCCATATCATAAGCATCCTCCGAACATGCTACACAACATGACAAAAAGAGAAAGCTGAGAAGTTACAGGAGAGAAAACACAGTCTGAACATATCTGAAATTTGTATAGACTAAAGATGTAGCTACATGAATTTATCTCAGCAGAAAACAACTGGAGTATTTGAAAGCTGTGCTATACCATCACAATTCAATAATGTCCTGAAACCCAGACTGATTTCCACCCTCCATCCAGAAGATGGAGGTCAGCTTGTACCCAACAAGATGAGTCTCACCACCAGAGATCACTCAGATCAAAGGTGGGATCTCATAACGCTTAAGCACAGGGGAAAGAGAAGGACACAACAAAAAAGTGCAACACTTGAATGGGGGCATTCATGAACTTCTCTGAATCAGTACGTATTTTCCAGCTAAGAAGTCTCAATTTGTGCTGCTTAGTTTAAGGCTCCCATATGACTGATAGAAGAGGAGACAGCAGGAGACAGTAAAAGCACTTTTCATTTCATATGGAATAATAATGAGCAGGGAAAAAAAAAAAAAAAAGAAAAAAAAAAGCAGAGAGTCTCGCTCTCTTCTACCAACTACATGTCAAATCCAGGTCACTGCTTCTACTTCCAGACATGAGTCCAGAACATATTATTCAGTTCTTTCATTATTAATGAGGCACAGCAAAAGAAATCATGGCAGCACTAGGTCTACAGCTGACTAACACGGATTTTAAAGAACAAGATACAGAAAGTGCCTCTCAGTGTGAGCCTGCTGGAGCAGTGGCCAGTATTTTAACACAAACATTGCTACACTGCCTTATCTTTGGGGCCCTACTGCTGCCCACGTGGTATGTTTGCCTTTGTATGGAAAATTTTCAAAACCTGCCTACATAAGCTATCTTGTGAGAAAGCACAGAAGTCAGCCCCGCGCCATGAACACAGCCCCCTTCTGCCTTTGCAACTCTGTGACTTTACTTTGAACTAAATGGCACATTTGAGAATAACCTCTTTTTGTCATGCACAATTATTCCAATGTGTGACCAGCAAGGTCTGTTCCATCCCTGAGCTTCTTGGACTGCTGGTGGGTAAGTTCCACTGACCAGAACCAACGTGATGTTTCTTCACAAGAGAGGGCAGGGAGAACTGGTGGCAGTGAGTAGGGAAAAGCAGGGCCCAAACCCGCTCCTGATCAGCAGTTTAGTGATGAACATGTTCCACCAAGTCAGTGTATGACTTTCCATTGATCTCTGTCAGGATGTAAAGAAAGCAGCAAAACCTTTCCATTGCGATGGTTTAGGGAAGAAACAGAGAGATTATACCAACAGGCGCAGAAACAACAAGAACTAGTGAAACAGATCAGATAAGACTTGATGTAAGGCATTGTAATATTGTCTTCCAGCTCAGAAATACAACACAGCCTTCGAAAGAAGGCAAGCTTAAGCTTCTGTACATACTTTGATATGTGACAACTTGCTCATGCTATTGTTCTCTGCTGAAAATTTCCAGCCTGTTTCTGTTCTGTCTTTTGTTGGACTAGTCCTGGCATTATTCCAGCTGTATTTTGACATGCAGTTTAGTGTCATATTTAACATTTTGACAACAGTTTCAAAAGCTTTCCATTCCCAGCAGAAGCACAACCCAACATTATACTTTTGTACCTCACAAACTGGACCTGTTCAGAAAAACTTTACTCCCAGCTTGATAGTATTTCATAGAGGTGCACGTGCTCCTCGCAATACTCATTCTTAAAGATAACATTAGCTACTACATCAGGGGCTGGTGTTTTTGAGCTATATTTTACTTTTGCACAGAGTACTACTAGAATTGAAATTATTATTGGTCAATATATACATAAACCCACTTCTGGAAGCAGAGAGCCTCCAGTTCTCTTAAAACTACCTTGCTGATCTAGTCTAAAGACATATGTTTTCATTTATGTAATGTGGCAGTAAGTAGACATGAATTTCCTCTCTTCCTGCTAAACCCTGGGCTCCTCATCATCACATGGCAAATGCACCCCCTCCCCCACCATACACATGCATTCATAGAATCATAGAATGGTTAGAGTTGGAAGGGATCTTAAAGATCATCAAGTTCCGATCCCCCCGTCAAGGGCAGGGACACCTCACACTAAACCGTATTACTTAAAGCCCCATCCAGTCTAGTTTTGAACACTTCCAGGAATGGGGCATCCACAACTTCTCTGAGCAACCTCTTCCAGTGTCCCACCACCCTCACAGTAAAGCATTTCTTCCTAATATTTAATCTAAATCTCCCCTCTTTCAGTTTAAAACCATTACCCCTCATACTATTAGTATGGATACATTGGTATTTCCTGAATATCACAAAAGATAAACATGCAATTAACTGTATTTTAAAGATCTATATATTGATATTCTTTAAAAGTAAAGCAGGCTGCTTTTTTAAAAGGCAATTACACATTTATTAAGTATGCACAAGAGGTGGGTACTCCATCTTGAAGAAAATCCCAAAACAGTTGCATTTTTCTAAAGGCTCTAAGAGTTTTCAGCAGAATTGGAGCTCCAAGCAAGTGATGAGCTGCAAATGATGGGCCTGAACCACCACTGATCCAAAGACCAAAAGCTTTGGGATGTTTAAAAAAAATCTCCCTTAATCCCATCTCTGCCATGCTGGGCGGTGAAATTTTACCCAATGAGTCTCTAGTTCTATCTACTGACTCTTAGACTCCTTTTCATTTTTCAATGAATTATAATTTCCAGGTTCTCAGCCTTACTTGATAACAGTAGCTTTACACCTGCTGCAGTCACAAAAAATAAAGCTGTGACTGGCAAAGCGGGATGACGACAGAGAAGGTTTCAAGAATCAGATCTTTCTTTTCTTGCATTTCTGCTCCCCTGTCTTCATCTGGCATCGCTGTCATCACAGTTTGTGTATACAGGAACCTAGGAGCTCCAAGTCAGCTACTCAAACCACAAACACAGGCATCCATATTATCATATTGTAAAGCCTAAACAAAAAAGGAAGCCACCAGGCTAAGAAATAGATTTTACGATTCAGTCTGTTTCCTCACACTGTAATCTTACTCCCTCTTCTCTTGATCTACCCAGACTGAATTAGTCAGTACCTGTCCATCTAGAAAAGCAGGCGACTGTCACTTCATCAAGCCAGTTTATTTGTATATCTAGGCAACTGGGCCAGCATGGCATGCAGTGTGTCAAGTTAACATATAACTAAGGTCATTTCCAGCTGAATAAAGGCAATCAAAAACCTCCAGCATATTGCATTACCAAAGTTTGCCACAGAAAATTAGGCAATGCTAATACACCAGGAATAGTCACATAGATCTGATTTCATGGACCACTGATCCTTGGACACTAGAAATTATGGTGGAAAAAACTATGCATATGAAATTGTCTGTCACAATGCAGAATACTGCGATTACAGAATGTTATTGCCATTAACTGCAGCAAATTGATAAATAGTTTACATGTAATCGAAGACAGCAGAGATTAATTTAAACTTGCAGCTAATATTATGAAAAACAAGGCATCCAGAAATTGTATTTTTACTAATTAAAAATTCAGTAAAAGACTCTTTAGTGTCTAAAACAATATGGTTAACAAATAGCTACTTGGCAGCTACAGTGTGTTCTACCCATTCTTATAATGCTAAGACATAAATAAATTAATTCTCAAATAACTGGAGCAGGTTCTTGAAGTTACAAGCCTGGTTGGGAGGGAAAGAGTTCTTTCAACTTAGTCATAATAATAACAAATTAAACTAAAGCTTATTATCATATACAAAAAGGGACAATTCTCAGCTTTTAACCAGGTGTACAGAGGGAAAGGACAGTATATGTCAGTTCTAGCCCTGGCTTCTTCAACCTTCGGTATGACTGACATTTGTTTGTGGTGAGTACCAAAGGTGCCAGTACCAGAATAAAGTTATTCACGGTGATTTTTAAAGGGAT
Organism: Nycticryphes semicollaris; assembly: GCA_013400055.1. Taxonomy (NCBI): domain Eukaryota; kingdom Metazoa; phylum Chordata; class Aves; order Charadriiformes; family Rostratulidae; genus Nycticryphes; species Nycticryphes semicollaris. Next base: position 1,025,006 of record VXBJ01001130.1, on the reverse strand, counting down.
ATAAATTATTATAGATGGAGTTGGGTGCAAAAAGACAATTGTGTAACAGTTGACGACATCATTAAAGAGGTTAGGACAGAAAGCGAGTAATGGTGTTATCAAGAAAATCCAAAGTAATTACTTAGAAACTACCAGCACCAACATAGCCACAAAATATTAGACTGAAGACTATTTCACACACATGACATTTACCAAAATAACACCCTTTCCTCATGTCCTTTCAAGTGCCTGCCATCCAATGCATCGAGTCCCCAGGAGGATTCTGAATGCAGCAAAGCTCATCACTTTAAAGCAAGAGTTGTCAGACAGAATTCCTGAGCCTGTGCCATCTGATACACCCCCATGATTTTCCATTCCATTCCTTCCAGCAACATCCCAAAAACCACTTGGGTTGCAGGCTGTTTGAGCAGCCACAAGAAAGACAGACTCAACCACAAGTGAAAGATCATGTTCAGACTTCATTTTCTCCTTCTGGCAAGGGAAAAAGCTGGTGTAATGGCCCGGCAGGAGGTGTTTGGCACAGAAATAGAGGACACCTTGATTATAGCCATGGTACCACAGTGGAAATACCTAGTGAATAGGCAGCAAAATGCCTGTGGCTTGGAAAGGAGAGATACCCAATCGGTACATAAGCACAGAGGAACATGTAAAGGCAATACCTGTGAGTGTCATGCCAAAACCTGCCTCTGGCCAAGAGCGCACAGCAGGTGCTAGACACCTCCAAGAGGAGGGGATGTCCTGAGGGTCCCACAGCATGGTGGCAATTGAAGCTGGTCACCAGACTGAGTCAACACCACAGCCAGGACAGGGGCTTAGGGCTCTCAGCCATCCCATGTCCAGCACAATGTGCCCACTTACAGATGAAAGCCAAGCATGACTACTGTGACCAAAGCATTTGAGATGCACACACCACAAGGAGACAGTTGAAGAGCAGGCCAAAGTTTTATGTGCCACTACAGTACTATTTTCTACCCAACTCACTTCTGTATCTGTTTTCAGTATTACCCACTAAGAAAAAGATTCACTGATGACTATCCCAAAAGGCATCCTGGTCTTTTCAGGGGGAGAAATCTGAAAGCTCACCCGTTGTCAAACCTCCAAGATGCCTCACACAGCCAGCTGCCAGCATCATGGTGCTTCCTCCAGTACACTTTGTTAATATAGGCAAATTACAGAGGATAAGTTAAAATCAAGATCAAAATTTGCCTGTGCCATAACCGTGCAGGCTCAAGGGCTAAACAGTCTGTTTCAATAGCCAATTGCAATAATTCCAACATTAACACCTGAATTAAGGACAAAAGCTAGAAATTAGGGATGATCTTCCAAAATTCTAAATACGATCTGGGAATTCCTATTAGCTTAGTCCCGATTACTCCTCTGGATTAATACTTTAGTACAAAAGCTCCAGCAGGTGCTCCACGAGCTCTGCAACTCCAGCCCAAGGAGCTCATACCAATGGACACTGAAGAAACACAAACCGGACAAGCATTCCTAGTGCCAAGAGCCAATATCTGAGGGGGAAACACTAGTCCTGCTCAAGGTAATGGCAATGCACCCATAAATTTTGGTGGAGTAAAGCATTTATGTCTCAAATTTACCATTGTTGTTATGGACCACTAATGTAAACCCAGGAAGCTCCACTGGGGGAGGGAAATGCCAGAAAGGTTTTGTTAGGGTATTATATGAGAGGTTAATTGTAAAAAGTGGCATTTGAAGAAATTAGTTAATCTGAGAAGAGAGATTTCTATTTATCCCACAAGCAAACAACTGTATTTTATGTTAGTGCTACAGGGCTGCTGTCTCTGCCAGCAGAAGATAAATGCATTTCTTCTGCTAGCCTGAACCCGCCACATACTGCATAAACATATTGTAGAGTAACAACGCATATGCAGGGCATTTATACTAGGCCTGCAAAACAGATGGCCCCACAAACCACTGACAACCCTCCAAATTACTCTTTTGTCCTGCCATACCATCTTCACCTTGAAAGGTGAAGCAGGAATTGAAGGCAAGCAGGAATGAACACCGTTCAGAAAATCAATATTCCCCATACTTTGTTCCTCCAAGTAAAGGAGCCTCTGCATTCTCTGACAGTGTGCCAGGCCAGCTGGTCTCAGAAATCCCAGAACGGCACATGCTAAGGCACAAATTATTCCATGGAGTCATTTAGACCCAGGTGCTTAAAAGTGGTACAGGATGCAGTACTGCTGCATAGGTGGGCACAGCCTGGTGAGAGGGGCTGGCAGCAAGAGACCATTGCTTGCTGTTCTGAGGTCTGCATCTTGGTGTGTTTTCTTTGACGGCTGGTAGGTTCACCATCAAGCTTGTGTTTTACATACAAGTGCCCAAACATTGCAAAAGATACTGTGCTAACTAGAACACTGTCACCCTTTTCATACAGTCTTTGGGGGAAAAGAATTGTGGTTTAAAGGAGAGGGAAGACATGCACGAGAAATAAATCAGATAGGACCAATAAAGGTGAAATTACACAGCTGCAAGGCATCTTGCTAAAACAGCAAAAGTACAGAGGAAAGAAATCAGTGGGTTACTGGGTGTTACTATGATGTGCTGCCACATCCTCACTCTACTGAGCCTTCAAGAAGAAGTGGCTAAGACTGGCTTTTTGGGTGGGGTTTTTTTTGGTTGGGTTTTTTGGGGGGGGGGGGGTTGGTTTTGGTTTGGAGGGTTTTTTTTGGTTTTTTTTAGGGGGTGGGATGGGTTGTATTTAACAAAGACTTTGTAAGGCTAGGTTACAGCACACTTTTCTTATTTTGGTATAATATACTTCACTTCCTTGGCTGTAATGGAGCATCACTGAGTTTTGAGAGGTGTAGAAGGAACTGGTGGTCACTGCCTTGGCTCCTAGGGATCAGGCAGCAAGGGCCCTGACTGGTTTTGGGCAGCCAGTTTCAGAGAATTCAGGTCTTTTATGCACTTTTCACAGAAAATCCTGCCGTGACATAATAAAACCCACAGGCCTATCACTATTTTAGTCCTTTTTTTTTTTTTATTACCGTATTCAGGGATTTTATTTTTATCTGTATACTGAATACATTCAATAACACTTCTTACCTTTTAGACACAGGACATGGTTTTATTGGTGTTTTAAGCATGAAGCTACATGGAGCCACACACCAGAAAAAATTCTTTTTAATAAAAAAGGTCAACATTTTTAGAAACCCAGTTGCAGCTACAAAAGTACGTGCCTTCTAATACTATGACAGAGTGCTTCATACACATATTTTAGCACAGATAGTTCAAAACCAGACAGAATACAAAATATGAGGCACAGTATTTTATGGCCCTGTGATAGAAAATTATTTTCAAAGGGGAATTTTTAGTTGAAACGGTTTCAACTAGGAAACAGGGCAAACTATCTGGAAGGTTCAACATTCATGAGGTACTTTGGTGTAAAATCATTAGTGGTGCATACATGCACAGTCATGCAAAGCATCCTTCAGTTAACAAGGAATACCTGGGTTTTCCTCACCAGGAGTCCTATCTGGGTGCTAGTTTTAAGGACACATGTTGAGCCAATCCCCATGGTCACAGCAGCTTGCCCACAGGCCATCCACAGAGGCCCCCTCTCTCCACAGAAACCCTACAAGGCACCAATGCTGCTGAGAGCATAAGTCAAGCAAAATCACAGCTAGCAGAACACATAGCATAGAATAAGTTCAGAAGACAAGAATAAAGCAGGAGAAAAACTCAAAGAGAGCGAACAGATGAAAATAATTATAAGACAATTTCAGAGACAGAATTTGGGTGGCTTAAAAGGAAGCAAAACAAAGTTCAGAAAGGGAAAAGCAGAGACAGTCAAAGGATCTCAGCTATTCTGATAACAAGGAGAAAAATGTCACAGGGGATCAACCCGCTGAATTTAATAACTGTTTGGAGCCAGGATGAGGTGGGAAAGAAGGCGTTAAGTTTTTATGAAAGATACAAGCTTTGGCAACAGAAAGACAATAGCTCCAAGTGGTGTACACTGACTTTCACAAGCTCTGGAGGAGTACAGTAAAAAAGCAACACTGACTTCACATAAGCTGTCTGGGACCAGAACTACAAACGCAGGGGTCATAGGTTGCAATCTAAGCTTGCAGTAGAGCCAGAATCTCTCTGAACACTAGGGAAGTGTCATTGGTTATGTGCAGACCTACACCTTTACAAAACCAGATGGGACATTCCTTATACTTTCATGGGGAAGAGGAAAAGGAATGCTGAAGCCTCCACATTGGAGCAGCATAGTCACTTGAAAGACTTTTTTTTTTTTTTTTTTTAAACTTTTGCAAAAGGGAATGTGACAAGCATGATGACATTGCTCCTTTCCAATGGAAACACAGCAGTACATCATTCCTGTTCTCCACTCTGGTTCCCCCTGAGGACTCCCTCTGTTTGGAACAAGCACCTGCAGAGCTTTCATTAGCAACTGACTGGCATAGGAAAGAGATCAACAAGTTCAAATGCTTTCAAGAATGCATTAAATATAGGTCTGAGACTCAGCCAACATGCTACAGTAAAAGTGATATTTACAATGTGGTTCAAGAGCATGGACTTCAAAGACAGAATTGGCATGAGCCACAGAGAGCTCCTGTGTTATCACAAAGGCTTCACAAATCTTTTTTCAACCTGTCCCAGGTATCTAAGGCATGCGGAAATTATGCTCCCTACTGTTACTCTCCTCATCTAACTTGTACATTTGTTTTCAAAATTTGATTTAATTCATTTCACCTTGAAGGCCTCTCAAGTGTATATTCTGCAATCACGAGAAACAGTTAAATGTACTCTCAGATCTGCTGGATATAGGTATCTGCTCTTAACTCCCTTAAATCACTATTCCTTTCAGCTGGAATTTATTATAAATGTAAAAAGCAGCCAAATGTATCAAACCTTTAAAATCTATACAAGCAGCAGAAATTCTGGTTTGGCCAGCTGCAGCCAGAAGAATAAAGTATTCAAAATTCTGAATATTTAACAAATATTGTAAGATGTTAACTTCTGCATCTGGTAAGCCACTAGGCAAAAAAGCCTTTTTCAAGCAAGAGTTCTGATACTAACAGATGTAAGTCACCCTCTTAACATTAAAATTTCCATTCAGTCATCCTTTAGCTACACCAACACAACCAAAATGCCCTGAACAAACAAACTGATTAAAAAGAACTTCTGATCAGAAAACATTACTTTCTCTCTCGCCCTTCCATTCATTTATCTGCCTGGTAAAATGCGGGAAATAGTTGTACTGGCGTGCAAGAAAGCAACTATAGCACACCATTTAAGGATTAAAAATGCTTCTGAATAGGAGAGTCAGTATCTACAAGCCATTGTTACCTTATAATCCTGTGTTGATTCAGACACTGTTAAATTCCTTACATATTTAAAAGGATACTTTAGAGCACATTTCTTTTCCCTCAGTTTTACAGCTTTCATTAAGCGAGACAATGGCGTATTTTTTCCCTCTTTGCATGCTGAAACTGGAATTGCTTGCCTTGGCAACAAAATCCTGTAATTTCTATTCATACCAAAAAGTGGCTTTCTTCCTGACAAAGTTTGCTGCAGCTATGACAAGAGCTTAATCAGAAAGCTGTACCACTGGCACAAAGTGAAGAGCACCATTCTGAGGGTCTGCAAAGAAAAGTGTCACAGAAAGCAAGTGGTGAAAAGACAGCAGGTTCTTTTATCAGCTTCCCAATTTAGAAAGAGTTGAAAACTGCCCAGGTGCCAGTCTATCTCAACACACTTGTATGAGGAACAAGCCTAGCACTTACTGGTCCTTATTATTGCCCTTGTGGCTAGCGGGGTTAGCAAAAGCCCAGGGCCTTTACGGGGTTGTTTCTGCTGTGAACACAAGTTTCAAAAACAGTCCACAAAGTCCCATTTCCCTGAATGGAGTAGAAAAATCAACAGCAGAGACTTCACTTCTCAGAAATCCTGATCTTTTCCAGAGACTTCTGGCAACAAGATATTTTATGACTTCTCAACATTATTCTCCTCCTCTTATACTGTCAAAAAGGATGCCACTAAGTGCAGGGCAGCTCAAATGCTTCTGAAATTTGGGGGCCAGGATGTAGCCCACCATACTTAGAGCTTTTAAAACATGAACCATGAACCAACTATAACAAATGGTACTGTAGCTTCAAAATCTGAAATAACACGAGTCTTCCTGTCTCCCTGAATCTTTGCAAGAGAAAATTAAAGGTATCAGCCCTATATTAGGATGCCCATTTGTTTCCATGCTTTCTTTGGTGTGGTTTTTTTTTTTTTTAATTACCTTAACATCCTCTAGATGCCTATAAATCTGCTGTCCAACAATTTGCTTTGCATACTTCACAGTAATGGCATTACATTGACTAATTCCCTGGCTCCTCACTTCCCCCCTTTTAAAAAAGGCATAACATTTCCCTGCCTCCAGTCTTGTATTTTCCCCATCCTTCACATGCTCAAAAATAATCTGTATGAAAATTCACATTGGCATGGCTATTTTACATTTTAATTTTTGAGTCTTTTCTGATTGCACACATTATTTGCTCACTTTTCACATCATGTAACAGATCTTTAATATAATTTCTCATTTTCTTCAACTTACCTCTAACATATTTATAAAATCATTTCCATTTTGTTTAAAGAGAAAAAATATGGGTTGTTTATAAGGCCAAAAAGAATGGAGGAAAGCGTTTTCAGAAATGTATGAAAAGATGAGTCACAAATGACATGTGATACCTAAAACTGTATAAGAACTAACAATTCTTGCTTGTACTGCCACCAGCTCGTCTTTTGGTGTTGTTATGAGAAAACGATTCTAGTTCTGCCAAAGCTAAGAACTAAGGAGATGAGGAAACGTCAGCGGCGATCCAAGGGGTTTTTACAAGCACATCCAAGAGAAGGACTGCTGCAAAGGAAGCTTCAACCACAACCTTTCATCCGACTTCCCAGCACTGCAGATATTGTGGCAGTATCAAAAAAGAGAGACTGTGCTAAAAACATAAAAGGGGGAAAATGGAAGAGTAGAGTCCAACATTTAAAAGTCCCCAGTGACACAAGCTGGGGCAGGGGAAAGCCCAGACCATCTTCCGTCAGGCTCTGAAAACACAAGAGGTGTGAGGAAGGACAAATTGTGTTGGCATATGGGCAAGACAGAAAGGGCTCCTGGAAACAAGGAAAAATAAACATATGTCTAAAGGAAACCAGGGCTGAAGCAACTCAGAAAATCCAAAAAATATATGTCAAGGATCTATACATGCACTATGTAGTGCATATGTTTAAAAATACGTATGTTGGACTATTGGTCATAGTACTAAGATGGAACAGTCGTCATTAATATTAGCTTAATACAGTGTTGCCCATTCATTGGATTTATTCCCTTGTGGCTCGTGGCAAACTAGTGACAAGTCTGAATTCGAGAAAGTGTTGCATACCTAATTGAAGCAGCATTTCTGAACGTGCTGTCTGGAGAGCAGCTGAAGTACAGGATGAACCACCAGAGTTGGTTAAAGTCACCCCAGTCAGCTAAAGAGGTAGCAGCTGGTTGAGAGAGCAGAAAAGTAGGAACGCCAGGCCATAACCACTAGCTACAGTTTGAGGTTAATAAGAAGAAGTGTCAGTTGACTTCTGTTTCCCAGACTGGGGCAGGGGGAGAACAGTTGTTTTTCCATCATTTAAGAATTACTGCTTCCCTTTGTATCTAATAGAGAAGGTGTGTGGCTGCAGGAGAAAAATCTTATTTGCAGAAGTGGGATTAGCTGAATCATCACTTTCCTCCACCTTGAGATCTAAAGTGAAAACCCCTTTCTTTCTCCGTCCTTTCCCCACTCCCAGGCCCCCATCATTAGTTCATCGTCATAAACTGTTAAGGGCATTCCATTACACTTTGTAAATGAGGGTGAATATGGGGAAATCATTTGTCTCAGTAGACAGAGGAGGCAATTAAAACACCTCCTTCGCTACTCAAAGCAAGAGATCGTTACATAAAAATGTAAAGAGCAGTTAAAATATTTGAAGTCCCCTAAAAATGTTACACCAATAAAAGTAGTCATTAAAAGGCAGTACATTTTCAGCCACAGCAAGGCAGAAGGAAGAGTAAGATTCAAACTATGAAGTTTTTACTCATCTATTTCTGGCCCTATCTGATCACCCTATCTTGTGGCAGTGTACGAAGCAACTCTTGTACTAATGATTTACTAAATCAGACTCTGTAATTAAGACTGAGAGCCCAGGTAGCAGAAAGAGGGAAGAAGATGAAGGATTACAGTTAACTGCACTTATTTAAAAAAAATAGTAAGAAAGGAGAACATTTCTACTATACCTCTAAGTTATATTACCTCAAGAATAAAAACAGGGCATATGAAGTCTTCTAACTCAGGAAGCTGTACATACCAGCAGTAAGAAAATAAGACCCAGTTGCCTTCTCTCATATTGGAGCCACTCAAACTCTGCAAATTGGCTGGTACTGGGCATTGCTGCTGCATTTTTAAAAGCACTCCCATGGCTCAGACCTTTGAATTCTTCCATGACACAATCTACAGTGGCCACAGATATGAAAGTGGTTCAAAGGACATCAAAAAGCAGGTAAGCCAGATGATTAAAAATGTACAATCCCAGGTTAGAAATCTGTCCTTCACATTAATATGCACACTGAGCCAACAATAAAAACCCAACAAAATCATGGCCAGTGTCACTCCAAAAGGCTGAGCCAATTTCACGCTTCTAAGCATCACATATTCAGAAAAAATACAAGATCTATTTGGATGTGGAGAGGTGAGAGGTACAAAGATGGAATGCTTTTCTCTCTTCATTTGCCCTTTTTTGGGCTACCTTTCAAAATAGTTTTTTTTTAAAAAAAAACAAACCACCAAACAAGAAAAAAGAATCCTGTATAAATCTAAATGAGAACTGATGAGTATAACCCTTATCACATCGATTTTTAATTTCCTAGGCAGTCCTATAGGATTAACCTGACCAAAATCATCATTGCAAGAGCTCTTTGTATTTCCATTACTCCAACACTCCTCTAAGGGCTTGCTTCCACCTCCTCCATGAAGTGACACAGCTAAGGTCTGCCAGAGCATCAGCACCTCAAAAGGAAATGACCTGTGGGACCAGTGTGTGGAGCCGATCCACCTAGAGGAAATGGTGCTCCTTCTTCAGCATCAGTTTTGAGGGAAAATTCTGTGGGAATAAGCCATGGATCAGACAAATCAAACCTTTTCGGCCTGTAGCACTAGAGAGATCCAGACAGTTCTGTGAGGCGCTTCCTGTGTGAGCAGCACAGTTAATTAACTCTGTGTTGATTAATGATGCTCTCTCACATCAAGAATTTATTGAGTCTGTTATTATATACAAGGTCATAATTGCCAAACAGCCACAGCTAAATACCATTCCTTGCAGTCTACTCCTTAAGCATCATAACATAAAATTAATTGGTATTTGTTTGTTAATTAATATGAAATGTTTTAAGTCATGCACCATAAAACTTACCACTGGTATGTTCTTTTTTAAACAGCCATGAATGAACAGAACTATTTTAATACCTTGAGAAAAACCCCCTCTTTTGAATTGGGATGAGATGGGGGGTGTCATTGTTCTTTGTGGTGGGGCTTTTCTGTGCTCAGGCATTTACCAAAAGAGCTATTCTCTAATAATTAGTCAGCAGTTATTCTACTGCCATGGTGCATTAAGACAGACTAGCAAAAGACATTCTTATGCAAGAATATGAGCACCCACACCAAAATATCTATGCAGAATAATTATATTGGAGTAGCTGTTTCAGTAAATTTCCAAGCCCAATTGAGATCAGCTCACAGCAAATGATCTAACTAAGCCTCAGGGTAGCAACAAAGATCAAAAAGGCACTTGAACTCCTTTGTCCTTTTTGGGATCTTTAAATCCAGGGTTAGCCTCTCTTTAGGGAAAGGGCTGGCAGCAGAACAAAGCAGATCCCCACTGTGAAGAAATGAAGCCCACAGGTTTGATCCCTTATCCTAAGGATGGGGAAGGAAACGCTTTGCACAGCCGTGCCCCCTTCCCAACAGCAAGAACCTAGGCAGTCACTGCCAATAAAGCTATGCTGGCTTTAACCAACCTGTGGTGGTCTCCCTGTCTGGAGACAAGTTGGGACACAGGCCTGGCCTGGGGGGACACCAAGAAACCAGAGAGAGCGTCCGAATCCTGGCTCTGCCACGTAAGCAGGCAGGGAGGGCACTGGGTCCCAGAAGTTCACCGGGGAACAGACTCTTGCTCCTGCAGCTTCAGCTGTGCCCTCAACCAAGTAAAGTCCCTTCTATTTATATTTCTGCAGGTGGTTTTAACTACGCTCTAAAAGCTTGTCAGTAATGCAAACCTTTTCTTCAACATTTGTTTCTGAAAAAAAGGGGTGTGGGCAGCATAAACTAGGCCTGACTGGTTTTTAAACTCATTTAAGGCAGACCTCAGCAGAGAGATGGCTTTTACGTTGATTCTACTTCTCATGCTACGAACATCAGGGATCAGCATAACTCCAGAGAGAATACAACGTGCATGAACTTAGGCAGTAAGGCACAAGCAACCAAGCTCTCCTCTGGCTAAGCAAACTGTTTATCCCTCTACAGAGAGAATTACCTTATTGGTGAAACATTTACTGTGGCTTAAAATTATTACTGCATGTGTTCAAGTTCAATTAACATAGTAGCTGAACACTTTGTTAAAAATAGGCAAAAAATCTGAACTGTGTTCTCTCCAAGCCTACTCCTTGAAAGCAAACAAAATACACCAACAGAAGCAGTGTTGGAAATGAAACACTTTCTAAAATGCAACGTTGTTCCTGGGATTTCATCTACATAACTGAAGCACTAATTTTTGATGCTCAAATATCCCAGCAAATGCAATTCAAACCAGTAGACTCTGAACAGCTTAACAATTTCACGGGGCCAGATAACATATGAAGAGATTTTGTTATTTCTGCAGGTCAGAGCCTTCCTTTTTTGCTGGGTACTGGACAGGCAAGGTGAAGAGGCCTAGGTGGGATCTTACACCATGCTAGACTTTTTTGGAGGCAGAATATAACAGAGCAAAGCTTAAGGCACTGAATTACACCTGCTTCTCCACCCCTTTTAATTTTTGTCCCTGCAACAGAGTCAACTGAAGAATTCTCCAGGCAGCTGTCTGAAAGCGTGCAGTACTCTCTTTAAAAACCTCTTTTAAAGGGCTGGAGACCATGTGTCTGCACAGAGTCATCTCTAAGGAGTCACACAAAGGTTTTCAGACAGTTGTCTGGATTTGTCTTCAGCCAGCCCTGCGGGAACACGAAGAGCTGAAAATCACATGCCTGCTCTGTGGTTCACTGTCACTTTTGTCTCCTTTTCCAGGCAGCTCCCTGGTAGATCACATACCTGCCTTGAAGGGCGTGAAATAGTCATAAAAACCCAAGTAAAGATATGCAAACTCTACACAGGAACAGGAACCAGGAGATCCTAAATGCAATACCTGATTAAGGTAAAAGCTGTGCCTATGCCTGTACGAAGCGGCTAACAGCAAGGCTCACTGTAACCAGCTACCCCAGGCAGCTGCAACTGCAAAGCTGAGGCTGTGCTATCTCCCCTCCAATGCTGGTCACATCCTCAGAGACTCAGGTCCAGTTGCCTGGAGGTTCAGGCTACACGGCTGTATGAGCTAGTCTTACCCTTCTCTGAGGAGGAGGACAAATCTGTTCAGCTCCATTTGCTCCCATTTGCAGATAAGAATAACCCTCCTCTGGGTGGCAGGGGTGATGCATAAATCCACCAGTCTTCATGAAAATGCTTCTAAAAGAAGCACCCTCTTCTAAATAGAAACTAGATTATATGTCTATAAGTATTTACATGTAATTAACAAAACTTAGTGAGAAGAGTGCTCAGTTTCAGCCTGACATGAAATGGACTTCCTGTGAACATGCCCAAAGGGCTCCATCTGATCCACTGACAGCAAGTTTTCACATTTGAGAGGCTATGTCCATTTCTCCAAACCCACCCAGCTCTGTGTATGTGCTCTGTGGCTAAGAGTCACACAGTCCTGGATTATTAGGACACTTCATCTAAACAAGTGGCCTTGGTACACAACAGGCTGATCTCACTTTTACCATTTGCACTGCCAGAATACAACGCTAAGCCTATGACACAGGATTAGTAACCAAAGACAGCCACCCACTGCCACCAGCTAAAATAAACCTTTACCTACCAGGTGACCTAGAAACCATTTCCCAACAGAGCACTTTCTCTTAAGCAGCACTAATGCTGATTTTACACTTTAAAGAACAAAGAGCTAAAACTACATGTTCATTGAATTTAACACTGTGCTATGAAACTGCATGGCACCGTTCATTCCTCATCTCACAACCTCATAAGATTGGCATCGGTCCCCATGGTAAACAGCGCTAAAACAGCTTGCAGGGAGGAAGGGCACCCCTGTGAATCGGCCACTGAAAGAGGTAAATCAGGATTTGGCTCTTGCTCTGTCACCCGCTCCCTTCTCAGCCTCTGCGCCTCAGTTCTCCTGCTGCAAACCAGAGTAACAATCACCTTCTCTTGACAGTGCCATCCAGCAGCAGTGCTGTGCCTGAGGATACGTGTTACTTGCTGTCTCCTCTGCCTCCTCCTCCTCGCATCCCACACACTCTCCACTTCTGTTCTGGAGGACAGCTCTTCCCTCTTCGCCTCCATCTCTCCTACCTCGGCAGCATCTTAAAATCTCAGATTTGCCTCCAGCTGGGGGTAACAGAGCCAACAGGCTCCATCTGCAGAAAACCCCACCAGAAGCAGGGTCACATATCCTAACAGAGGAGTAAGATTATGCATATACTTAAAGGATCAGGGCTTGTTTACATTAAAACAAAGAATTTCCTCATACTAGGCTTTATTCACTCCAAGTGCGATGCAGCAAGGCCACTCACTTAACCGTGCTCCTCTTAAACAATGGTTGCAGGATCTGGCACACCAAGTTTGCTTGGTTGGTAGAGCCCTTTGGAAATGTTCCTGGAGTCAATGACTGAATAAGTCCCTCTCTTGATTTTTAAATTGGAGATAAATGCTGCATGTCACATTGGCAAGCACATAAAAGCAGCTGGAAGCACAAAGACAATATGAGGTATTTCAGGCCTTTGTTCTCTCATTTTTCACCCTTGGCATGTTAAACAACTAAAGACCACACTGAGCAAATCAGTATTTTACCAGATAATACTGCAGGCTTTCAGCTTAAAAATCAGAGGTTTCCTGCTGGCACCAGCTCAGGTGGCAAGAAGGCTGGCTCAGGCTGAGACACCAACCCCAATTTGGGGACCCAAATTTGGGGAGTACAAAGCTCAGAGAGAAAAGCAATAACCTTTACAAAAAAAGACACCTAAGAACAGGAGAATGAAAGCATTAGTGAAAAGGTTGTTGGCCACCTTTGTCTAAGTATGGAAAAAGTTAAATTTATACATAGAAACACAGAAACGCAGGTGCTGCTACTCGTGTGTTACTATAAATAGAAAGCAGCTTTGCTATATTCCTGCAAAGTTAGTCTAAATTCAATGCGCCCAAAAGCAAAACTTCACTCAAGGATGAGATTTCAGACGGCAACTGGCAGCCCTTTCACCTTGGAAAGACAAGGAGTCTATCATGTTAAAATGACACTATGGTAAAACAGGTTATGTTCTCCATCTGAACGGTACTGCCTACATTATTAATGACAAAATGCATATAAAAGCATATTAATGTTCACACTAGCTTCCTTTCCCAGAAATTATTTGATCAGATTTAGAATGTGAAAGCTTATGCATCTAACAGTGCAGCTGACTGTTGTCTTCTCTTCAGTTTATATGTTGTGGACAGCAACACTTACATTTTTATGATTAAATTTCTTCAACCTACATACTCGGTACTGCTGGTGATCTTTTGTTTACACAGATATCAGTTAGAGGTATGCCACTCAGTAAGTCCCAAACAACTATTTTGCGTGGACAAAAGACAATTCAATCAAGCAACAAGTCTGTAAAGACTTGCAAAGATGGGGAAAAACAGGTCATAAAATGAGATCACAGAATATGTTCGGAATAGAAATGGTAATGCTTAAACAGCAAATTACTCATCAGTAGCGATTATTTGCAGACTTTCTGTGTCATTGAGGATATCAACACATGGCCCTTGGAGCAACCCTACACATACATAATTCAATATAATAGGGGTTTTCATAAGAAACCAGCTCAGTAAATAGATGTCATCAGGTGCATCTGTTAAGACTGTGAAGTCAACCATCATGGTTTTGCTTACTTCCTCATAAGGATGAAGTAGTGTGCAGCTACCAGGAGAAAGTGGAGGCTTTGCAAGGGCATTCTCCCCAAGTACTCTTTTTGAAATAAGAAAGCAAGCCATTACAAAGAATTCCAGCACAAAAATACATGTCCATACATAAAACCAGCTCGTAAGGCAGACAACAGCAAGCAGACAAGCCTATGTTAGGCTAGGACAGTCAGCGCTGCCTGGCAGAAATGTATTAAGCAGCTTCCATTTTCGGTTGAACATCTGCAGCCAAGAAAGACTTTTTCTTCCTCCAAAAGCAAAAAAAAACCACATGCAAATGTCTGTCATCAAAAAAAAAGCACATACCTTTTCAGAATGTCACAATTACCTAGCCACAAGTAAATGCTGTAATTTGTTGACCGACTCCTTGCAAACTTCAATAATGACCTCAAACTCTTGGATAAAACTGCAAAATAATTTCCCCCCTTTAAGTGTAATTTTGTAATGCTTTGATTCCCACCCATCACCAGGCCAAAAGGCTCCAACAGCATGCTGCTACATGTTTCTAGTGCAGCAATTAAAACAAAGCTGAAGCCACAGACAGCAGCTGTGGGAACTTTCCAGCTAACAAAAAAAAAAAAGTGACAAATATCAGATATTTACTTCTGGGGGAAAAAAAACCCCACCAAAACTGTTAATTTTAAAACGGAAACAGCTGAAAATGCAGCAATCAGAGCTCTTCTGATTAAGAGGACAGCTTAGGAGGAGGAGAAGACACTAAGACACTTGGCTTAGCTTCTCCATGTGAACACACTGCAGACCACCGGGCCAGAACAGGGAAACTCTTCCTGCTGGGACCACCTCCCAGAGTCTCTGCCTCTCGAGCAATGAACAGGCAGGATCAGCTACACCCAGACCTCTAGAAACAATCCTCAAAAGTTTTCTTTGCTGGCTTCCAGGGATTTGCCCCCAAGACAGCATTCAGTAACCAGCTAGCTCCAGCCTGGGCACTTGTATTCCCAGGCCACAGAAATAATCTTGAGCAAGGATCTAGATAAAAATACCATCCTGCCCAAACCAAGCCATTACACAAGAGCCCAAGCTAGGAGGAACATTTTTCTCTCTACTAAACGTAGTCATGACAACCACATCTTCATTTAAGAGATGAGCAGGGAGAGGTCATGAGGCACTTGTCATGCAGGGATAAAATACCACACCTCTAGTGAGCACAGGAGGGTGAGTTCTGCTGGAGGCCGTTTGCAGTTCAAGAAAACTAATATCCTAACACCACAGGCACACACCCCCTCAAAACAGCGTAGGTGTCTAGGTGCAACCACTGCAAAACCCTTACAGTGTTACCGAACAGTAAACTTGGAAGGCTTTCCCTGCTAAAGAAATATCTATGATAGACTTGAGCATGATACATGACTGCAGAAATTCCTGTGATTAAAATGCTTCTTGTTTACCTTGAGACAAGCTACAAAACTATCAGAAAGTGATACTTCCGGCAGAAGCCATAACCAAAAAAAAAGCAAGCAGCTTCCTTCTCAAGCCTGTATCTTGCTTTCTTCAGCTATTCAAAGGCTGGTTTTTATCCCTTCTCCTCTGAACAGGACCAGACAATGCAACGTGTCAGACCTCAGGGGCCATCTATACCAGATGGCAGTGACCATCATTCCTACAGATCTGAACAAGGACAGGAATGCTGGTGCATCCCATTTTTTCCAAAGTTTTTATTTTATTTTGAAATGCACAGAGCCATACCTCACAGTATGTATGCCATGCCTAGAAACGGCACAGCTCTCAAAAGCCAATGGCTCCCGCGGTGGAGCTACTTTGGTCCAACCACATTTTCACTTCACAAGAAAGAAGAGAGAAACACTCTTGTGGGTAAATTCCTCCTTCTTCCTTCTCCACAGTTACCTTTGACTTTTGGCTACCTGAGTATTTTGTACTAAAACATATTACCTCTTCCTTGCTGTAAGCCCTTTCAAAAACACTTGGCTATCTGCAAATTATCTAGTGATAATACGAGAATAGAAGAATCGTGGGAACTTGTATCACACAAAATTAACCAGTGGGTTGTCTGTGGCCACGGGGTACACGTTCATTACTCCTATTTTATACAGCAAATTCAGGGGTATCTTCTCAGATGCTTTTCCTTGCCAGAGGGAAAGGATACACAGAGAAAAAGTCTTGTCAATTGAGTAATTCTTAAATAAGTTAAAGATGCACTATCATTTGGAAATTTAATCGGTTTTCTTAGGAGAGTATTTGTTAATGTTGTATTCATTTTGGGTTTAAGTGTATTCAGATGCAAGTCCACCCATTGCCCAGCCGATTTTTATGATCTTTGACATCTGTTTAAAATTATTTAAACATTTGTTTAATGCTGTTTCTCTGTGACCATAATAAAAAGGATCCTGGTGGTCAGTGGAGTGCTGTCAAACACAGGAAAACATTTATGAAAGGGAGGGAGAGAAATGGTCCTTTCAGTCCTAGTCATACTGCATTACTCTCAGCAATCAAGGACAACAGGCAAAATACCAGGAGACAGGATGAGGTTTTGCAGTTAATAGCAGCTTAAGTGCATACACTAACCATTTATCTGGGCTTCATTATCCTTGTGCATGCATATGCATGCTTGTAAGGGTAGCCTAAAAATAATTCTGTTGTTTTGTACACAAAGAGAACCTGAAGTCACAGCAAATTTTGACCCCCAGGTGCATTGGGTCAAGGCTAGACAGAGCCTGTGTCTGTCCCAGATCTACAGCAAGATTCCCACTGAATTTGGCAGTACAGGCATAAAAACACTAAGTACCACATCTCCTAAAAGTAGCTCTTTTAAGAGAGGCTTCACCTCTACGCAACTTCCCATATTCTTTTTGTTTAAAGAAAACATTCCCAGTATCTTTTAAAGACAGTATGATGTACTTCCCCTGTAAGCATGCATAACTATAATCAACAGCTAGGCCAGGGAGAGTTTCATGAGCCTCTGGCAGACACCAACAAGCAGGATGTCTCTGCACAGGAGCTTCTCCGACCATCGCTGACTCCAACGCAGCATGATGGGCTCACTTGTGCTGCAGTCTGAAGGCAACCTGATCTGCACAAGCAGAGATGGCACCCTGAATCAAACACAGCCATACATCAAGCAGCTTTCTTGGCTTTAAACAGGACAAAGAGGATGGAGTTAGCTGCAGAGGCTACCTGCAGGCCCCTGGGCACTGCTGGCAGTCCTGCAAGGAGGGCGTCAGCTGGCAAGGCAAGCCTGGAAATAAGATGGAGATGCTACAGAAGCTTAGAGTCTTCCAAAATAATTTTCCAAAAGCTAACTCACAGAAATTTAAATAAAGAAATATTTTGAGATGTTTTACCCTCTCAACTGAGCGCTGACAGGAGCAATTGTCTGTGTTTGCTGCCCAGAACCATCAGTGGAAACCCTCAAGATTAAAAGCACACTCAGTGGGACTTTGACTAACAGGCTTTCTCTTGAAAAGTTTGCAAGTGGCAAACAAACAGTTCTTAAGAAACCAAGTTACTCAGAGTAAGTATGAAGAACAAGCCATGCAAAGCACTGCTGGTGGCAGGAAGCAGGTTTCTGCTGGTTTCTCAGAGGACAGAAGAGAAGATGGTGGGTCTAGGCAACGACTACTACTCAAAAGTCAACAACCAACCGATACTTTCACCCTCAGAGCATTGGCGAAGGGGAAAGAAGACACATGAGAAGGAGGGAATGGCAACTCAAAAACTCAGGAAGGAACGAAGAGCTGCAGCAAGCAGGTTTCCTCTGACAGCACCTGAGGGGTGCAGCACATGCCCTGTCACACTGGCAGAGCCAGGCTCTAGCTGTGTCAGCACAACTCACCCGGAACGCAACTCTGGCCACCCGCTTCTTGAAGCACTTGTCTTCTGCACCTTCTGAACTCTAGCTTAAATGCAAAGGCTTTTATCATGTACAACTGCACCTTCACGTAATATAAAATAAAAACTACCTACCAAAATGGAAAAGATACAACCAATAAACTGGATGGGGAACAACATATCAATAACTCTTAAAATTGAAAAATTACATCCTTTTTCAGTCTTTAAAGCAATTTGCACACTTGCTGTAATCAACATTCACTGTTAGATATGATAAAAAAAGGAACAGATAGAAGTTTTAAGACTTAGAGTAAGTTTTGCAGTATTTATATATGATAGTTGAAATATTTTGAACATCAGAACATTGACAACTGCACAGATACACCACTACAGACAAAGATTACAATCCTAGGCATTTAATTTAAGTTTTATGAATTATCGTAGGTTGTTTTCAACTTAACATTTAGCCATACAAAAATGGCTAGTGGCAGGTTATTGAAGAAAGGAAGGCCTGGAAGAAATTCATGCAGGAATGGATGATGGCAGAATACATTTCCTGTGGCTAAACGATTTAAGGGTTTCTTGTGGCCCAACTGATGAGCTAGCAATTACCATCACTGGAAGTGAATTCAAGTAATCTACACCAATGCTCCACTCTTAAACTAAGCTGTGCTGCCTAAGGAGTGAATACAGCCAAAAGTACCAATAATCTCTTTGAAGGATTAAGTGCTGCAATACCTTAGCACCTTTCAGCTATGCCCAAAGAGAAGCAATAACGAAAGTCTGTCTGTCCTCAAAGCCATGAGAAAGGGTGTGATTAATTTCTCCTCTGTCTGAACACTCTGCTCTGAGGTGTAGTTGGTAAGAGAAGCCAGGAACAGAGGTGAGAAGGAAACGGGTTACTTAGAGAAACACATTTTTAAACTCTCAGTGTGTGAGTTCTCTAGTCTTCTCCTACAGGAAGCTCTTGCTGGTCAAGAGAGTAATGGATCCAGAGGAAAGCATGTGCTACAGAAATCACAGTGACAGGCAGAGGAGCGGGCATTTGGTTTCCGAGTCAACCTCCCCTAAGCATCACAACTAAGAGGTGAGACAGACCTCACACTCAGACCACAAAAAGCAGCCCACGCTCACAACAGCCCAAGTCCTGACTGCTGCAGGTACAGCTGGTACACAGTGTTCTCCGTGCTGTAACTCACATTGCAGGACACTGAAAGCATACGGACTGGTGTGGCCTCTGGTGTTTAAGCAAAAGGAAATGGTTTCCTGAATTGCTGCAAGTTATCACAGCCACAATTGCCTTGATCCTCAAGAGCAGGAAGAAATCCGGGAGGAGCCTCCTCCCACAGCCTCAGCAAGCCTGAGAACAGGCAGAAGTTGTTACAGGAATACAAATCTTCCCAGGCACATCATTCTTTGTCCCACCTTCACCTCTGTTTTGCCTGGGTCTGTCTATAAATGTGTGGCTGCTGCTACTGCGTCTCTTTTAGTTAGAGGTGGGCCAGTCTGGGGCCAGCGGTGCTCAAACGTGATGTAGATGACAAGTAGAGCTTGGCCTGAGGCACACAGAGCTGCTGCTGCAGGTTGTGCAGCCCCAGTTAGAAATGCTCAAGCTGCAGGTCAGAAAGGCTCCAAACAGCAATGGCTCCAAATACACAGAGGCACACGTAAACTTCTGCACCCCATTTAAGAGGAAGCACCACAGCCAGCTTTGAACATATTGTTCCCCTTCCTCCAGTCTCTCAGAAGCGAAAGAAAAAGCTCTACTGAAAAAGCTGAAGACAACCAGAAGACATCCAGTAGGATAAGTACAGGTAGACCTTCGTAAATGACAAGGGACACATACTCACAAAGAGAAACTATCAGCCTGTCATATCATGTCCCAGGCCGCAGCCTGACCAGGAACAACCAGGCGTACCCACAAATATTTTGAGCATCCTCAAAGCAGGCATGCTGCAGGAGCACAATGGCAGCTCTAAGGAGTCTTGTCCCTCAGCTTTGAGGGTTCTCAGAAGGGAAGGGAGAATGCTAAGACAGCAGCCTACATTGTTTTTCATACCAATAAAAACTTCATCAAGGCGTGATCCAATAGACTTAAACCTGTTTCAACTTCTGCTGCTGCTCAAGCAAAATCCTTTCAAGATTTCAGCAAAGGTTTAAAAACTCTTAAGGCAGTGAATTCAGGGGCTTTGTTAAACAGATGAAAAGCACTGAAATTATACTATTTTGGTCCCCTGTAATATTAACATTATTTTCAATATTAACGCTTGCTGTTTGAATTTTTAATACACCGATCCTACCTGAATCTCCTATTTATGAGGCCCAGCCAGTGCACCACAGGGTAGCAAAGCTTCGTGGTGTGAAACATTTTCTTTGCCAGTCATAAACACCACATTTAAAGATAAGGATGTTCGAAGAACATGTCAAGAGACAGCCCATAAATACTGCGTTCTGTTACACACAAAAATTATTATGGTCTGTACTTGGTCACAGAGTGACACTTTTACTTTAGAAGTGGCTTTATCCTTTTTTCCTTTCAAAACTCTTTTCAACATGCTATGTTGTGGCTTTGCGCATGTGGAAGATTTTCTTAGAAAAAGCATATAGACCGTGAGCAAGGATTGGGATCTGTAAGTACAGGGTATTTGGAGAGGTGCTGGCTGCAGACAGTCCTCCTGAACAGAAAGGTCTGAGGCTTGCAGGACACCCACGCTGCAGATCACAGGCAGACCACGATAAATTAAAAATAGCAAATTAAAGCACACTAAGTGTGTAAGTTAGTAGAGTGTGTGAATAAATCAGGACGTGGGAGCCATAATATCAATTTACTAAATATTTTTAACTGCTTTTAACTACCAGCTATAAGAAATGCTGTAATACTGATTACAGCTGCCTGCCCACTGCTAAATTTAACACAATCTAAGGGTTTAATTCTATGTTTTTTCTTGGCAGCCCGCAAGCAACGGCGACAGCTAAACCGAATGGGAGCTTCCTAAGTAAAAAGGCGACAGGAAAAATAATTTATACGTATGGCACAGCAGCCAAACGTGGGAGAAATCCCAAGGAAGGCGAAGCAGAGCCGAGGGGCCTTTCGAAACGAGCCAACGTCCGCTTCCATCCCGCCCCGCCGACGGGAGCTGTCAGGATCGCACGGAGGACCGCGGGGGGCCGGCGGCCGGCTCGGAGGGGCACGGGCGAGCGCCGGCGGCGGCAGCGGCTCTCGCCCGGCGAGCTGTGCCTTGCCCGGCCCCGGCCCCCTCGTCCCCGGCCGCCGGCACACGCCGCCTGGGCGGGCAGAAACAATATCCGCCGGGAGGGGAAGAGAAGCGCATCTGCGGCGACCGGGCAGGCGAGGGGCAGCGGGGAACTGGCACTACACGGAGATCCCCCCGGAGAAGAAGGATCGCGGCTTTCCCAGCGCGGCCGCCTTCGCTACAGCTCCCCCCGCCCCA
>VXBJ01001130.1:963806-1003433 GCA_013400055.1 Nycticryphes semicollaris | reverse complement strand
CCGCCCCCGCTCCCGCCCGCCCCGCGGCACCCACCTGGTCGGCGAGCTTGAGCACCGCCATCCTCAGCCGCTCCTCCCGCGCACATGCAGCTCCGGCGACGGGCGGCGAGCGCGCCCCGCGATCGGCGNCTCGCACGGGCCGCGCCGCCACCGCCGCCTGCTGCCGCCGCCTTTGTTCGCGCCGGCGGCCGGTGCCTGAGCCGAGCGGAGAGCAGGGCCACCTCAGAGGCTCTCGGCGAGCAGCCCTAAGGGGTAGCGGTGGACAGGGTGAGGGGCAGCACCGCCCCAGGCCGGGCCTACCCCTCGCCCCGGCCCGGGGCGTAGTTGAGGGCTCTCTGGGGGCACCTGCGGCACGCCGCGGAGGGACTGAGGGCTGCCGGTGTGGAGACGGAGGGCCCCTTAAGGACGACGGTGGTACCCCCGTCAGATCGGCTGTCGCAGCGAAACGCCGTGGTAGCCGCGTCCTTCTTCAGGGTGGGCTACCTGGTGGAGCTCCCAGGCTTGTAGAGCTTCGCTCCCATGAGGAGCGAGGTCTTCAGGCCCACTGTGGTTCCCACCACGCTGAAGGACAGAGGAAAAGGTACTCTTCCAAAGCTGTGGAAAAGGGGAAGCCCAGGCCTCTGCCCTTCCCGTCTGTCCATGCATGTATGCAGATACAGGGAAACGAAGTGTTTGTCAAATCCCATCAAACAGGCACAAGTGTCAGGAGTATTTTGGGGGGGAGGGTGTTTACTTGTTTTTTCGGATTATACGGTTTTAACAGCTCCCTTGCAAGGATCTGGTAACTCCTGACAAGTCTTAAGTCTTTTCCTAATCAATACATTATTTTGCTTTTCAATGACTAGAACGTGAGATAAACTGTACTTCATTTTAAACAAGCAAGAAACCAAGCCGTGCAAGTCCCTGCCCCGTGCTGCAGTGGAACATGAGCATCATCCAATGCATCCAATGTTCCTGCGGAGCTTAACTTGGGGAAACTTCAGTTCCACCCTCAGATCTGGCTGTCAGTGGGACTCAGCACCAGGGCAGGATTGCACAGCCAAGCACATGGAGGCTGGGACCGGTGTGGAGACGGAGGGCCCCATGAAGGGGTAAATTATTTGTGCCCCCCAGAATGAAGGGGTAAATTATTTTGTGCCCCCCAGATTTGACAAGCTGAATCCCTGAGGCATGTGATTTGATTAAAATCATTGGCACAATGCACAGCAACAGGAGTTACAAACACGCTGAAGATAATGAGGGTAATTACATTTTTCCAAGGACACGTAACTGAAGAGCCAAGGATTGAAGATTCCCTCCATCCCTCCCTCCGCGCTGCACAAAGAGGCCAGGTATTTCCCCACAAATTAGACTCTGCAATAATGAGCTGCTGCATGGCACGACACATCCGATATGACTGATTTATGACTTCAGTCCTTGATTACAGAACAGGGTGACTTTAAGCAGTTAAATAAAAAAAAGGGAAGTGTCTTCTGTGAAAGAAAACCAATCCAAGAAGGAAGCAGATGTTGGTTTCAGGCTTCTGAAGCATCATTATAAATGGGGATTAAAAATAACAAAAGTTTCAACACGTTTCGACTCCAACTATTTTAAAGGGGTCTTAAAGGAAAAACAGTGTTAATATAAATCAGTCTTTTAAAGAAAAAATATTAAAAAGCAGCAAGAGAGAATCCAGTACCTGTTAAGAATATATGAGCTCAGGCAGTTTTTCCTTTTAATATTTTCTCTCCTTTTGGTCTTCATCATACCAGAACACCTAGAAGCATTACGCTTGCACCAGTAGATTTGCTCTGTGTCAAACACACACTGAGAAGGGCAGTTGGCAGCCCAGCACTGCCGAGCCTTTCAGTGTCCTACTGATTCAATCCAGAAATTCTGCTTTGACAGTCAGCTCCCAGGCTCTGCTGAAACATGCTCACCACACAGAGGTCAGAAGTAAGCAGAAGTCAGCTTCCAGCTGAGAGCAAGCAAAAAAAAAGTAAAAAAAAAGAAGATGATGATGATGATGGAGAGAACTTTCAGCATTATAAGCAAAGGTCTGCATAAGGAAAGGCCGTTGTAAAGGCCTATCTCCAAGGACTTAGCATTCACAGGATCACAGAATATCAGGGATTGGAAGGGACCTTGAAAGATCATCTAGTCCAATCCCCCTGCCAGAGCAGGAACACCTACATCAGGTCACACAGGAACGCGTCCAGACGGGTTTTGAATGTCTCCAGAGAAGGAGACTCCACAGCCTCTCTGAGCAGCCGGTTCCAGTGTTCTGTTACCCTCACTGTGAAAAAGTTTTTCCTCATATTTAAGTGGAACCTCTTGTGTTCCAACTTGTACCCATTGCCCATTGTCCTATCACTGCCTGTCACTGAGAAGAGCCTGGCTCCATCCTCCATAGCATCGTCCCTGCAGTTAAACTTGGTGGACACATAAGGAAAATGATGTTTCGGGTTTGCTCTGTGCTCAGTGCACTTTCCAATCTAACAAATCTAGTAAAGAGTCCTGTACCTTCTTTGGGACCCTGACAATCGGGGGTCTAAGCTGATGGTATACCATCTGAATGGAACTCTGCTGATGCAGTAGGAGCCCTGTTCCTTAGAAGTAAATAATTGGGCTAGAGACAAGTAAGTGGTAAAACATTTTTCCTGATTTTTTTTTTGTTCCCAACAGGCACAGTCTTATGCCAGCCTCTCTTTCCCACTCCCCATAGGATGGTATCTGAGAAGACAATGCCTCTCCTTGGCAAGGTTCCCCTGGGGCACGCAGGAGAACAGAAAGTGTTCACATCCCACATTAACAGGGGAGCAGAGAGGCCCTTACAATTATACTTACACTGTCCCTTTAAAGTGCCATTTGCACAAACTGCCAAAATTAACCACAGTGCTACAGTCATTACCATCACAGCAAAGAAGACTAAGATTCCTCTGAAAATACAATGTCCTCCTCTCCTGTTCACAAAATAGCACAAATAACAACATTACAGGCTTCTGATTTACCATGCAGAATAAACTTTCTTTTCTGAGCTATTTTACTCAACAACTACTTAGCCCTGGCTGGTACATCACAGTAATTTTGCAGCACGTTTTCATGTGAAAGGATGGAGCATGCTCAACTGCCTTTTTTGGGGGAAAGAAGAGGCACAAAGACATTAGTATCCAGAGCTAATTTTTCAGGTAATGGTCATACCTGCAACTCTCAAACCTGTAGCATTATTTTGACTTTACATACTGAGACATTAACAGGTATCATCAAAACAGGTGTGCAACAGCCTTACTGAGGATACGTTTGAGCTTGCCAGATATTGTCATCTTGGATTAAAGCTGTATTTGGAAAGGAAAAAGCCCTAAGGCTACACTGCACCTCTGAGAGGGAAGTTGAAAGAAACCCTGTAAGGATGGCTGGTGCATTTCTTCCTTACTGACCCATGCCCAAACCTAAAAGGATGCTGTGCATCCAGTTGAATTCTTTTATGAAACAGAAACACCAAATAAATAAAGCCTTGAACTTTAGCACTTAAGTGATTTCTGGCCAATAGCAAGGAAGAACAGAACTGCCCCAAATATTTTTGCAGTTGCCTGTACTGAGATTTCTTGATCTGCTGGCCACAACAAAATAAGCTCTGCAGGATACTGGCCCACTTGAACAGGCCTCTGCTTTTTTTTTTTTTTTTTTTTTGACCCCAGCAAAACCAAAGTTCCTCCAGCTCCATCTGAAACTGGATGAATGCCATTTGCTATTAGCAGTTACATGCGCATGAGCCACTTCCTCATTCAGATTTTGTGTCAGGAAAGCACTTGGCATTCCTATACCCTCTTGGGCTCAGCCAAAATTCCCAGGCCTGCTTCGATTTAAGCACGTGACTTCAACAGAACTTAAGCAGCATCATAAACGATCTGCCTGTTGTTAAGATCTCACACGCCGTTTCCATGTGGTGTAATAATTCAAGGCACTGACTTGCGAGACTCGCTACCAATTCTCTCTCACACCCCTGTGTTCCTGCACGGTCCTGGGTGAGCAACCTGGTCTCGTGGGGCCTGGCTGCCTGCTTGTACAAGGGAATTCTCCCACCTTGTGAGGTGAGGCACTCTGACGCAGCTGGGGAAGGATCTCAGGTCAAGGCCACCAGCTGCTGATCTGAGCTTTACTCTGCCATCACAGACTCAGCGTTAGCCTTCCCTTCAGCATCAGGAAAACAACATCTGGGAGCTGCACCAGAGGAAAAGAAAGCAACCCCGCTGAAATAAATCCGTTTGTACTGTACTTAAAGGCTACAGAGAGTTGTGACACGAGTGGGAAACGGTCGAACGGACTGAGCACAAGAGCAAGGGTGGGAGTTCTCCCTGCAGCAGTACAAACGTGCCTGCAAATTATCTGCCAGATCCCCACAAGCACTCAGACAGGCAGATCTCTGCATTAGTCTGGTGTTTCCGCTGCCTAACAGGATGTGGTCACTTTAAGTCAGCCAAAAGTCTGCACCACCACCCTCCTCCCTGGTCCTGCTCTGCCTGCACAGCTGAGTAGCAGAGGCAGGGAAGGGGTCGACTCTTTTGCTCTCCAAAGCCAGGTCTGCTGCTGTGTTTAAGCAGGGTGATCACTCACAGATGGAGGGTGCAATTGCTCCTAGACGTGTGTTTGGCTCCTGCCTCGTGAAGAAGGCTAAAGCAAATATAGTCAGCATATTCCTTAGCAGTGCTTATTTGCCACGGCTGAGCGTGGACTAACGACAGGAGTGATTGCAGAAGGTACATTTTGTTATTTCTAACCATTTCTGATGACTTCATGCATCTGGCATGCCTCTGGTCTCTACCTGCCTATACTCTTAACAGCAGCACATAAACATCCTGCTGTGCTTTCTTCCTCCTTACAGACTCGGTGGGAGTCAGATGGGAGTGATGTATAAGCATCATTATGAGATTGCAGTGGCGGAAACAAGCAAAGATATACAGAGCTGTGTGAATTTTAAATAGAAGGGCAAACACAGGCCACAGCAGGAAACTGGACAAGTGAAACACCAGAGACGGTAACTAATTATTGCTGTCACCATCTCCCCCTCTTGCCCTGCTACAGGGTGTTTGGGAGGTGAGAGGTGGGTGGTCACCTCAGAAGATGCTTCAAGCTGCCTTTCACTGTCCTCTCAAAGTCTTCTCCCCCCTGTTTTAGTATGATTTATCTTCACAAGGCAGATTTGCCCCTCCCCAAGAGAGATTCTTTTTGTCATTAAGTTATTTTTCCTCCTAGATCTACTTGTTTAACATTTACACGGGAGCAGGGGAAATTAAACAAAATGAATCAATCCACTGATAAGGGCAGAGAGGGGAGAAGACCTTGGCACCACCTCCTGTTACCCAGACACAGGTCTCCTCTCATTTCAAATACTTTTTGATTATGCTTATGAAGCCATGTAGTCAATGCACAGAGAGGCTTAAACATAATATACAATTGGAAACTGTGAACTTGAAGCTGAAATCATAACTATTGCAGCCTTCTGTTGTGTTAACCAGAAAAAAATAAACACTCCCCCATATGTTAAGGTGTTCTTACAGTTGGTCTTAGCTAGCACCTCTCTTGCAGATGTCCAAGTAACTAGTACTAGGTACAGAAAACAGGGGAGTAACTAAGGCAGTTGAGAACTAAAGAGGCTAAACTGGGTCAAAGTCTTTCTGATTATACCAGTTTAGAAATGCATCTCTGCAAAAGAGGAAGATTTTCCTCAGCAAGGAGATCAGCAAGTTTGCCGATGGCACCAAGCTGTGTGGAGCTGTCAATACGCCAGAGCGATGGAATGTCATCCAGAGGGACCTGAACAGGCTGGAGAGGTGGGCCCAGGTGAACCTCATGAGGTTCAACAAGAGCAAGTGCAGGGTTCTGTACCTGGACCAGAACAATCCTCACTATCAATGCAGACTAGGGGATGAGGTATTAGAAAGCAGCCCTGAGGAAAGGGACTTGGGGGTCCTGATGGATGAGAAGCTGGACATGAGCAGGCAATGTGCACTTGTAGCCCAGAAGACCAATCACATTCTGGGCTGCATCACAAGAAGTGTNTGGATATTAGGAACAAGTTCTTTACTATGAGGGTGGTGGAACACTAGCACAGGTTGCCCAGGGAGCTGGTTGAGGCCCCTTCCCCGGAGATATTCAAGGTGAGGCTTGACAAGGCCCTGGGCAACCTGGTGTAGTTGGGGGTGTCCCTGCTGACTAGATGACCCTAGAGGTCCCTTCCAGCCTGGACCACTCTATGATTCTATTATTTCACTGACATTATTAGACTCACTTCCATTCTTAAAGCAATGTAGTAGTGGTCTGTGCAAATACATGTCTATCTTTACCTTCCCTGACAAGAGACTGCAACAAAATTTCCAGCAATTTTTCACGCAGCCCAGTGCTCAATCTAGAAACCAGATAGGTCAGTAGAAAGACATGTTGATTTCTACAAGCTGGACAAGATTTCACATGAGGCAGTAAGGACAGGACAAGGGGGAAGAAAAAGCCTAAGCTTTTTACTGTCTTGTCTCACATAAAGAGGGCCAGAGAAATCTGGGTTATTTTGCTCTTTGTTTAGGGTTTTTACTTTTATCTCCTGTCCTTCTTTCCTTGAAAATACACAGTTACCCGATTCTGCTTTAAGTTTTACAACAGAAGAAAAAAACCACAACAACAAAAAAATCAAACCACCACATTGGACACTTCACTGCACTGTAGAGCAAGCTGTAGAGTCTGGACTTTGTACCTAAACAGACATTCTATACCAACTGGTGCTAAGGTACTGGAGTTAAAAAAGAAGAAATGAGTTTTAAAAAAAGGGATGAGCAAAACAAAGTAAGAGGAAATTTCAGCATATAAATGTTCTGTTCTCAGCCCAATTCCATTTATGAGTATGTACAAAATCTTAAGTCTCCTGTATCATTAATCTTCTAGGGGGAACATGGGAGAGAAAGAGAAGACATAAGAAGTATGTTTAGGACTTCCTTGTGCATAGTGTAAGTATACATGAGTTTAAAGTATTCCAACTCTACCCACCCTACCCCCTCAACTCAGGACAACAGTCTTTGGACTTTAAAAGCAGTATCTTCCAGTATGCATGGTCTAAAGTGATTCATCAGCTTTGAAGTATTCTTTTTTAATCTAAATGCTCATTTTCCACTGACTTATGTTTTGAAGTATGCCTGATCTTTAAAGAATTCAGCAAGTGGTCTCCAGGGGTTAGGATTCCTGTTACACTGAGACATCCTGTGTACCCCTCTGAGTGCAACATCAGGTAATTATGTAAGTTGTATTTAGCTAATGAGTCATACTCATTAGAAGGATATCATCAATAGTTCAAACAGACACTACACCAACCTCTCTTTATACACTCACTTCACCTGCATAACCTATAGCAATTAGTTATTTGCAATCCCTAGCTTTGAAGCCTCTTTTTGACTTTCATCCTCAACATCAAATCCATTGAAATGTCGCACTAATATAAAATACCAAATTTTCATCTCAGTTGCATCAGGACATCATTGTTATATTAATATAAGAAGACTTCATGCCCTTGGCCTTTTCGCATCTCTGCATCTGCTTAATCTTCACTTCTGCCTGGTACTAAGTACAGCTGTTGGTACACCAAGGGCTGCATGCCAGCAATATTGAAATCTACCAACCGAAACAGAATGATTTTGGAAACAACCAGGTCAGTTGTCCAGGGTTGCAGTCTTGGAAATGAGGAGCATTGTTCAGCTAAATTAGGTAGGGATCCTTATCAATCCATTCTCAATGTGCAGAGAAGGAGAAAGGGCCTATGACTGATCATCTGCCAGGACCCAACAAGTCCAACACCAGCTCTAAGACCCAGGTAAGACTTGGGCCTCTTTTGCTAACAAATTCCTTCTCCAAACTCAACTATACTTTTCACAGTGCCCAAAAGCCAGCAAGAGATTTCATTTCTCAAGTCACATGAAGAAAGAAACTCCATCCCTAACAGTTTATTCAGTTAGACGGTGTGTAGAAGCCCACAGCAACTAACATGCAGTCGCCACCAAGGAGTGAGAAACTCTGTGGTATTTTTTTCTCTGATGTTAGGGTTTAGCTCGTAATTCAAAGGGAGGTTTTTTCCCTTCCATCAGAGAAGTTATGTGGCCAAGACACAAGGGTGTCAGTAACATCATTTTTGGAGGAATGATGGAAGTTTGGATTAAGGTCAGATCTGCTGGATGAAAGCTAATGGAAACTAATCAGCCTAACGGACTGTAGTCCATGTTTCTTTATGGTTAAAGATAAAGCAGGTGATGCAGTACTATATATTCCCTTACAAAAAGGGAACACTAGACTAGAACCTTGCAGAACAAAGGTCTGTGAAGTAAACCAATTAAAATATCTGAACACAGGAAAATATAGATGAGAATTTACAATTAGTTTCCAGGAGAACAAAGCTGGTGGAAAAAAGTGTACATATATTATGGTACCGGCTTACCTCAAGCTAGTTGGATCATGCTAAAACTTACAGACATCCAAATTCTTCCTAGAAGATAAATCAGAAGCAGTCACTACATACCCTTTTGCTGCAGAAATACTTGGAAAGAGCAGAGCACCAATATTCATGGTCACAGGCCACAAGAAGCCTAGAAGCTTGTCTGCAAACTGAAGGGGGTGATGGGGATCAGCTCTGTGTGTCTACAAAAGGCAGAAAGGCAATGGAATAGCCAGCACAGCTCTGAAAATAAGCAGAAACACCAAGCTCTTTGGGGCACAGAATCAGTGGGAGGGGCAGACTTGGAGTTTGTTCTGCATTCAGAAACAAAACTATCTACACTCTCCTGCAAATTTAGAACAAGATCATGTGTCACAGATGATTCACAGGACTTTCTTGTTCTTCTATCAGAAAATAATTCCACCAATCCCAAATTTCATCCTGTCATTCATGCAATAAAAGGAAACAGTGTTTGCCTTCTAACATTTCAAGTGTCTGGTCCAACTGCAGTTCGTATCCCAATACTTGGATACACTAGCCGCTACGCAGGCTGAAGAGGACAAAGTTCCTCCCCTGAAGAGCACAAACCTTTGGAACATGAGGAACAAAGGAAATCCAGCAGCACAGTTATCTTAGTTTAGTTTTTACTAAATTTTACCTTGCATGCATCATAACTGCTATAGAGACTTAAATTTACTGACAGGATTCATTCTGAAATAGGAGGTGGTGGTGGTTCTTCAGATTATACATTTTGAGGTGGTTTTTTCCTCAGTCTCGCTACTTCCTTGCTAAAAACTGGGATTTGTGTTTTTACAGCAGTTTATCCTGTAAGCCTGAGGGAGGAAAAAATCCATTTTTCTTTCTGTGCTTCAGTTAAAGAAGGAAATAAGTAACATGAGCCATGAAAGGACTTTGATCCAGAACTAGGGAATGTAAATGCTTTACAGATGCCAAATAAGGATTTTTCCAAAGAAAAAGAAAACAAAGCATTCTCTACCCCAACCCCTTTTCATTTCCAAACAAGGTAACGGACGGAGAATTTTGTAAGATTTTGATGGAAGTTCCACTTCTCCAAGAGGTTGTTCTGTTTTTAATAATTGTATACATTCATCCAAATAAACAACTGGCTGTTTTGACAGGGAGCTTATTGTGTTCCTGGGAGGGCAAAAAAATTAATTTCTTTAGATCAGGAGCGGCGCTTAAAGCCCTACAGGGACTGGATTGAAACAGGGTAGAGAGGCAGGAATCTATCTTTAACTACAATGAAATGGTGGAATTATAATGACCTGCCTGATGGTCATACTGCCTGCACAATGCATCCTAGGAACGTCCATAGCACACACTGACACTGGTGAAGCCCACACAGAAAGTGCCACAAACAGGAAGACCCTGGGGTTGACCAATTTTATTTGTACTGGGTTTTTTTGGATAGCACACGACCTTGCTCTGACTTACAAACATGAACATCAGATCATCTTGCATGTTCTTTGCAAAACCCAGTGTCTGTGGGTAAGAACTGGTGAGAATCTTCAATAAACAAACAAAAAAAGATTGAACAGACTAAAATATGAAGCGTTTCCAACTAAACCCTATTTTCCCTCTAAGAAATGAGGAGCCTGCCCTCTATTTATATGAGTTGGAACAAGGTACCCAAGAGGAAAATCATGATTCCAAGACTGAGTAATGCTGTTGCAGTGTATTCAAATCCCTTTTAAATATATTTTTATTTCACTGTAAAAGCCTTTTAGGCCTCATACAATGTGAATATCTGCTATATGTTTTTAAAAAATAATGTGAAGTCCCTTTCGCTTATGCAGAACACAATGGTTAAAGATCTTTTGGCACTGTATATACTTAAACATACATTGGCACAGTATTTTGATTTAGCAATGGATGGAATAAATAACACTCAGGACACGTGCCTGGTCCCACGATAAAAATCTATGGATTCAGCCCATACAGATGGGCCCTGCGTTTGCATGATGGCTCAAGGACATTTGTATGGTTTTGCATGAGTGCAGATGTCTTTGTGATCCTCTTGCAAGATCAGAAGACCGGGTCAATGGCTGTGCTCCAGATAATGTCACTAGTAACATCTCCAGACATAATCGCAGATACATCTACAAGAATAAAGCGGGTCAGGAATGAGCTTCTAAGCTTATGGTACAGCTGCCTTACTCCCCTCTAATTCCCTAAATCCCAGAGCAGAGTGAGAATGAAAAAAACACTTTGCTGGTAGAAAAACAGTGTCACGAAGCAGCCTGTGTTCAGGTACGGGAGAGGAATGTTCGACTTCAGAAACGCCAAACCTACATCTCTGGGGAACAGCAAGGTGAGAGCTCATTCCTTTATCTAGCAAACCAAAACCATGAATGTATTAGCATATATCTTTTTGATTGTTTACTTCACATTAAGAACACATTTGTGCTTGTATGTTAGTGCTAATTAATGATTTAATAATGCATTGACATCTCAGTTCTGCTGTCCAGCCACGGCAGAACTACGTACAGTAAATAACATGTTACAAATCACACCCCTATCACACAGCACTTCCTGGCAGGTTTTGCAGTTCCTTTAGTGCAGGAAACAACATGTATCAGCACAGTATTTCAGAGATTCCGTGACTTTCTGTGTTGACTATGCAGGAAACTGTAATTTTCCAAACACTATGTTATGGATTCAAACCCACTTATGTGGAAGCACAGAGGAGGACACAGTCAGAAAGGCAGGAAAAGCTAGGCCTGTATTACTAGAATGCTCCCCACTAAGCAGCAACATCTTGAAGCAGTATGCCAAGTAGGGCAGGCTGGTTTTAATCACGATAGTCTGCAATTCAGCGTGAGACTCCTCACTAAGTCCTCCATGTCACACTGCTGATTTGCTAGCAGCTTAAGAGAGCTGACAGCAGGCTGTGCTGTTCCTTTCCAGCATCAGGACAGATGGCCCCAGTTCACTCCAGCAACTCAGTTTAGCTGATATGAAAAAAGAAACACTGAGAAGCATTCTTATCACAGCAATGAGACACAGCCAGCTCCTGGAAAGTGAAGGGAACCTGCCTCCTGAAGGGTGGAAAGCCTTGTTCTACCATAGTAAATAGCACCAGCTGGGCTCTCGGATGTCTTCCTGTGGGCACACTGCTTGGGGAGAATCCACACTCTAAACGTGCCTTGCAATAATTTACCCCAGATGTAAACGTTTAAATTTTCAACAGCTACTAAATTGCAGTATTTCTTACACTGCTTGAATATGAGGAAGAATAAAACAGATCAATCCACTTCAGTATAATCAGAAGTAGGAAGAGGAGGAGACTGCAAGCATCGATGGCACAGCACTGCCTCGCTGCACATGCACACAGCCCACCTGCTTGAGCCCAGGGAGCTGGGTGGCCTCAAGTGACTCTCACACGATTTAGAGTGGATTTAACAGCTCAGTTGTGGCTTCCAGACCTATGGGTCTCCTGGTCTCAGAGGTAAGACCCTGGCACTCATTCCTGCAGGCCCTAAAACTAGCACTAAGTCCATTGTTTCCCCAGTATAAATGCCTTCTTCCCACAGATAAAGCCTTATAGAAACTCGGGTTAAAAGTGTCAACTTTCAGGGCTATACAATAAGTAAAAATGAAACAGGATCACAGAATAGTTGGAAGGGACCTTAGAGATCATTGGGTTCCAAGCCCCCTGCCATGAGCAGGGACATCTTCCACTAGACCAGGTTGCTCAAAATTCCATCCAGCCTGGCCTTGAACACTTCTGGGGATGGGGCATCCACTTCTCTGGGCGACCTCTTCTAATGTCTTACCACCCTCACAGTAAAGAATTTCTTCCTTATTCCTAAATCTCCGAGTGTGGTTGGTGAGCGGTCAGATCGTGTTTTTATACACCTTTACCTGTGTTACTGCTACTGTTTTGTTGTTCTGTTAAACTGCCTTTGTCTCAACCCAGGAGTTTTGCCTTGTTCTTCCGATTGTGCCCTTCCAGCAGCGGATGGGCTCAAGAGAGAGCGGCTGCCACATGGTTTTTTATTGCTGTCTGAGGCTAAACCACGACATCTGTCCAGGTCCCTCTGGATGGCATCCGATTAACCTTGTATCAACTGCACCAAACAGCTTGGTGTCACTGGCAAACTTGCTGAGGGTGCACCCTCTTCCACCTGCCATGTCTCCAACAAAGATGTTTAACAGCACTGGTCCTAGTACCAACCTCTGGAAAAGAAAACTTCACAAAGTAACTACGTACAATGTACAAAGAGATATAAATGCAAAAGAACAGCAGATAATTTAATAGTTTGTATGCCAAATACATTTTCCTCTTTTCCAGATCAGTGCTTTAGACACTGCCTCTTCTATTCTGACACCACCTCTTATAATAAGGTAACAATTATCCTCTTATTTATTTTAAGATCCCTTTGACTCCCCTCAGACTGGTTTCCATGAACTAAGTGTCACAACTTCTGTTTTGTGGAAAAGTTTATCAATGAAATCACTGAGTAAATCCTGTGGCAGAATAAATAAGAGGACTGCATGCGTATACAGAGAGATGATTTACAGACAATGGTAACAGAAGTATTACCATCAGATGCACATTAATTCTTTTGGGAGGAAAGATTACAATCCGTAGCAGCAAAACTCCACAGGTAGGTACAAGGAGGCCCCAAGAAATCCAAAGGAAGCAAGAACAGAGGTAAAACCTTTAACAGATGTGTCAGGAAGTTCTTTGATAGCTCTGCTGCACAGGAAGTCTCAAAACATCTCGCAAATAGCAGTATCTGTATCCCACAGGCATCCCTCACAGCAGTACTGGCAAAGACCCTCACTGGAGGCCACTTCTGAGACATTGGGAAAAGCTTGGAAAATGATTAAAAATAACCCAATCAAAATGGATGCAACCCAAGCAACTAGTGACCTAAGCTAAAAAGCAAACGTGGTGGCGGTTGGATACTGTGTTTTGTTCAGGTAGGGGTTTGGGGTTTTGGGGGTTTGTGTTTGGGCTTTTTTTTTTATTATATTTTTTTTTTTTTTGCATGTGTATTTTTTTTCCCCAATCACTGCATATCCTATACTACAAGATAAATAAGACTTTTGAATGGTAGACCACTGTGGTAGATAGCATTACATCTGCACAAAGGGTACAGAGCCAGCAGCTGGCAAGGTGTCACTAACACTAGAACTTGCTTTTCTAACACCAAGGGAATAACCAACATAAGAAAATGTAGTAACTCCAAAAAGTTTGTACTGCAGGCCTGCCTCAAAGGACTGAAACACACAAGAGCTACTTCATCACAAAGAGTACAGAAAGAAACTGGAACTGGCCATAAGAGATAAAGCAACCTGCAGCCAGGAGCATATATTCAAGATTTTACTTGGATACGGGCAAGTAAGTGCATATTAATAATGGAAAGTATGTATATTGTATACTAGTACTGGGATGTTGTTCTCCCATCTTCAGACAGTGATTCTAAAGAAAGATCTTAATATAAGCCATGCAAAGGCTTATGCAATTACTAATCGTAACTTCCTACAAATAGTGAGCAAATGCCATGTGTGTGACAGCAGTCAGTAATTAAACATCTGCATTCCTGTAAACTCGGCAGGAATGTTCCACTACAACCTTAGAAAACAACAAGATGAAAAAAACATAGGGTGGTGATGGGAAGCATTTTGGACAAAGATGGACTTGTTCATTAAACTTTGCAAGTCAAGAAGCCCACTCCCATCTTCAGTAGAATATCAGATTTGAGTCAGCAAAAAGCTTAGGAAAAGTAACGTTGCACGTCTGGTAGGGATCTCGGTCAGGTGCTGTCCTAGGCCCATCAAAGCCTTTGTGCAGGTGGCAGAAAATGTCAAACAACATCCTGAAGTGCAGTTTAAGTGCAGGTAAGAAAAAAAATGTTCTTGGAAACTTACTACCTAATTAAGATAAACCAGGCTTTCAATCAACCACTTGGAAAAAAAGTGCACTTTGCCTTAACACCAACACGTCGTGTTAGTTCACACGGGCAGAAACACCCATATCAACAAGCACCTTTAGCCTTCATTTGGAGACTAAGCAGGAATTCCAGTTTCTAGGAGGAGAACGCTGCAAGAGAAGCTTCTCAGCAACCTCCTGGGAAGCAGCTTTGCAACTGTGGTCAAATAGACTTCTCTAGCATGGTCTGAGCACACAGCAACGCCTACAACGTAGCCTGCCCCTGCAGCAGACAACAGCTGCAATAGAGCTTTTTGGAGTTCTCGTGGCAATTACAGTTGTACTGCTGCATGGTGACAGTATGACCCTACACTTGTCACTGGGAAGTCACGTTCACCATTTCCAAGAGAACAAAACCAAGCTGATTTGCCAAGTGTGTTGTCTCCATTTTTCTAAACTTTAAATGAAAGCTGGACCTGAAAAAAAAAGAAAAATTGTAATTGTGTTAAATGATAACTTGCCATTTAGTTTTACAGATTATTTACACTAACTTTAAGTTACCACTTAAATTCTTTTACAATAAATCTTTTACAATAAATATCATGACAAACAGGAAGGAAAAAGAAACAGTTATGCCCTTGGTTTTGCCTTTTTTTTTTTTTTTTTTTTAATGTCAGGGTAGGGGGAGTCGTTGATTTTTTTTGTTTTAAAGATACTGAAACAAGATTGGTAGTATCATGTAACTAGTAGTATTACTACTGCAATATTAACAGTAATATTAACAGTTAAAAGTCAAATATATATTGCAGTGAGACAAGAATTTCTGCCTGCTCTCACTGGATATTATGTGCCTTCCAATCTTGTCAAAATTAACTTAGAATCTACTGTTACAGAAATCTCTAGCTACAGCTCAGCAGGGTTTTTAAGACAAATCTATTCATCATCATGTTTGTTCTGTGAAAATTAAAGATACATGTACAGAAACATCAGTGAACCAATGTAGAGAATAATTAAATGATTTTGTATATATATAACTTGTTTTTATTAAGTGAGGAAATAGCTTTTTTGAAGGTCATTTCTTTAGTCTTAAAAATTCAAACCCAAGCCACCTGGTTTTCATTTCCTGGCATATTCCTTCTGTCTCAGCTGCACACTGTGCTAAAAACAAAGGCTCCATTCTTTAATTGTGAATATCAGACTCCTTTAACCTTCATTTCGTTGCTAGTGCCTTGGAATGTGAAAAAGCTAATATACAATATCCTCTTTTATTAGCTAAAATAATAAATGGCCAGTTCCATTCCTTTTATCAGCTGGGCTCAAGGATCCACAGATCCTCAGGGATTTAAACTTCGACACAGGCAAAAACACATGCTTTTCAAAGCAAAAGCACTGCATTTGGGCACAGTTCTCTTCTACTGTTCTGGATGACAGGCAGGGATGGAAGATCACTAATTCTAAAGTTACGTAAGAAAAGGCTGGTCACCTCAGACCCTTGTCACCCTACAGTGGTTAACAGCCATTGCATCCGGTCTCAATCAAGAGCCAGTAACGAACGGCGGCTCGCCTATTCAAAAGCTTGTATCATGTGTGGTTTTAACATAAAAAACTGGTACAGAGCATTAAGACCAGTGAAAGATGGTATTTTCCAGTAAGAAATGCAAGCTGTCAGAGGAAATGAGGTTGGGGCACGGGGGGAACGACTTGTACAGCTCATTGAATCAGTTTATTTGCCAGCTCAGTGCAGAAGACAACTGTTACTAAAACAAAGAAAAATTTATCTATCAATGGAAAGGAACACTTTGATACTGATGTGACCACACTGTCTCTCTGCTTGTGAAAGGAACAGGAAATTCAGAGTGAATAAACAAATGGATGTAGACCCTTGAGAAGATCTTAAAAACAAGCAAATGGACAAACAAAACCTGCTCTTTTTATCAACAAAGCAAGCTTTCAGAAACCTGAAACTCTGAGTTATAAGGGGATACAGTAACTGACTTGAGACCCACCAGATACAGTCTTGGGATAAACAGATCAAGTCTATGAATTTATTCCCTCTTTATTCACAATTTGTAAAACTTGTGCTGCTACTTCACCTGCAAGCAAACCAACTTAATCATAACTTCAGTGAAAGGCTGAAGGCTCTGCAGGACGCAGCAGCGGACTGATGTACAGGTGTATACTTTGGATCACAGAGAGAGTTACACTTACCTCTTCCCTTTTTAATCAACTGGCAAAGAGTGAGATCCTGCAGTTGGATGTACATTAAATAACCGGCAAATCACTTTACTCACACATCAACACTTCCCACATTTAGTGAAGAACCACAGATTTTAAAGCTGTTTTCCATCCCACCCCAGCCTATTAGTAACGAGGGTATTCATTACAGCAGCTTAAGTAGGGGGAAAATATGTTGCTCAGCTTGGGAAAAAAAACGTGTAGGAGAATAGTCAGTGTGATAGAACACCGTCTAAAACTTCATTTCACAACAGCCGTTGCTCCAAGGAGTTTAAGAAAGCAGCCTTAAGTGACAAACCTGTTGAAAGTCACCAAGAAAAAAACCTGTACCACATAATCTCTGGGAATCCCATGGAGGTAAAATTGAGAAGCAGAACACCTGTTTGGTTTGTCTGTAAAAGCTAGTCAGCAGAACGTATGCCACAGTGATAACAAGCGTTCTTAAGGTTTCTGGAATTTATTGTTAAGACCCCTCTATCTTAAAAGACATACCAAGCTCCAATCTTGCTCAACATGTTAGCAGCTACTCCATAATTCCATTTTGCAGAGAACACAATTCCTTCATTGACAAGAACAAAGTGCTGGAAGTCCATTTTGCTATTTTTTAAAGATTCTTACATGCAATTTTATTTTAAAAAATAGCACATCCATCCTTTTGCTGTGCAATTTGTTGAAATTCTGTCATAAAACTCAAAACCTTCTGCTGGGCATGAAACTTCTGTGCTTGTGAAGAAACTGCCACTCCCTCAGCAGTATCAGGGTCTCTGAAAAAAGGCAAATTAAAATTTACCTTATGCCCATAATAACAATTGCCAATGTGTTACAGAGTTACTTCAGTTACTAATTTAAACTTCTCAACTCTGACTCAGGCTTGAAGTTCTGCTTTGCTTTGGAATAAGTTTTTCCAACATTCCCTCAGCAGTTACAGACAAAAAAGCACCACAGAAAATCTAGCATTTCAGTAACCTTCTGGCATCCCATTTCCTTGTCCTGACAGGAACACCTTGACAAATTCCACCTGACTCCCACAATGACTGTACTTATAAGATCAAGAAATTGAATGCTAAAAGCCACTGAACAGGCTCCATCTCCAGTTCATTTGGCAGAGGAGCAGCCCATGGAACTCAGGTTGGGTGAGGAAGACCAGTATCAACCTTGCCAGTTTACATACACACGCACACTTTACTCCCTAGTACTTTCCAAAACAATTTTGAATGTGGCAGCTGTATTTTTCAAGACACCCCTGTACCTGGTGTGCTCCAGCCGGAGCAGCAGAAGCAGAGTGAGAGTTTTCCAGCAGTGACTGGTTATTCACACATCTGGGAACTGCTGCAATTGTGACAAATGGAGGTGAGAAGAATCTCTTCAGTGCCCTCAGCGCTGCGGCAGCTACCGTGCGCCAAGGCAATGGGGGGTGAGAAGAGGTCCCATAGAGACACAGGGGAAGAGTACAGGCTTTTGTGCAGAGACTGAGGGGAGAGATGCAGATTAGATGGATGCTGTGGAAAAATGAGGTATAAGTAAAGTGGGTACAACTGAATCAGCACAGTAGGAGTGAAGGGGGTGTACGCGTGTGAAATCGTATCAGAAGAGACAGAAGTACAGAAGCAAGAGAAACCAACTACAGGTGAACAGAAAATCAAGGAAGCATTCAATCATTATCTTCTGCTGCTCTCAGAAAGCAGCTCTAACCAAATACACAACCTTCTCCCAGTATTTTAACATTAGCATACGCTAAACTGCTAACCTTGGCTAATTTTAGCCTCCTCAGCTCAAGCTGCAGAGGGGCATGCTTTGATGGAGTTTAGAAGATAAGGAAATAGGTAGGTATATACAGCTGTTGTGTCCTTTTTTCCATTAAAAAGGACAACACAAAACCATCAGGTACAATCAAGAACCACAATAAGTTGTAAAATCAAGTATTCTCAAACAGGAAAAACCCCAGGCAGTGTTGTTTATTGCAATACGGCTTATGGTCTCGTAATTCACTGCCCCTTTCTAAATGCATCACTGTAATTCATTTATAAAAATAGCTACTAAAATCACACTTTTTTCCTGTAGGTCCCTCCACCTCATTCTGCATAAGCCTGTTCAGAACAAATCAGGGCCATCAGTGAGGCTATTGGCCATGGAGTTTCTTTTGCAATTCACTGATGATGTTAGGAGCTGTATGTAAATCCAGAATTTTGCAGGAGGGGACACTTGGAAGGAACACTGGGTTTTATTTACAAAGAATCCTAAACAGGGAAGTTAAGAGACTCTCTGGACATTCAGACTTTATGCTTGTACCTGTATTTACCAAACACTACACAGTAATTCTACAGCAAGGTTAACTTCTCAGTTGCCAAGCCACAGCACGTTTCCCATTTTATAAATAAGCTGAAAAACAGCAGATCTTCTGTTCACTTAGCCTAATATATTTTTATATTAATGACATTTATATAGCAGTGACCCAATCTTTTCCATTCATTTAAACACTTTGTCCTCTGTTGTCCAGAATCAGACACTTGCAGGGGAACACGAGCCACAGTCTCAGAGTAAAACTTTCCCACTCATTAGCAATTTTAGTTTGCACTAGAAGAGACATGCGTGTTTACAGATGGACAGATGTCACATTAGTGTATCTAGATTCCTCTTTTACTTCCTTCCCCAAAACTTTTTGCCCTTATTAGTATTCTCACATACTGACCTTTTAATCTGCCTGTGCTAAAACTTGGTGTGGTTGCTAAACACCACAGGCAAAATTCTCCAAGACGCTGTAGGCTCTTACAGAGTCACATCTGACAGTGCATGACCCAGAGGTGGCCTTTTTAGGCAAGAGTTCCCACATCCATGGAAGTGTCAGGAAGGAGAAGGCCTACTGATGACACTGCATATGAAGAAATGTGCTTCAATACTGTGTTTCAAACCCAATTTCACACCAGATACTCTGGGAGAGCAAAGAAAACCCAAAGATGAACATCAGTTACGTGCAGTTGTTTCATCAGACAGATCTCCTTCCGGTTTCCCAGGAAAGAAGAAAAAAGGTCTGCATCTTCCTCAAAAGGGTTTATGAGAATACTTTTGAGAATTAAAAGTGATGAGCTTGAAAGATACAAAAGTAAGAACAAGCTGAAGTTGCTCCCCCCCATCTTACTTGAAGATTTTTTAGTTTGCCTTATTTATAAAATAACTGTTTGGCTACAACTCATCTAGAAGTCATGAGCCATCAGCCTTCCTACCTGTTCCAGAGCTCTCTTGGCTAGGCTCTCAAAACTCTGTCCTTTTCTCGGCCCTCAACCCCCTCTGTTGGCACTTGCTTGGTCCTATCCTGCAGAACTACTGAAGAAATGAAGATGAGAAGCCATCTGTAACGCAAACAGTATTATTAAGTGACACAAAGCACTAGAAATAGACTAGAATGTATGTTACTCTCCAAGGGAGCATTTCAGCAATAAAGATTTCAAGAAGTTGCAGCTGTTCCCACGTAACAAATTTTAGATTAAAGCACACTGCTGAAAAGTCACTTTTTCATTTCCTAATACATTAGTACCTTCAGGAACAATAAAGTCCCAAATTGTTGTTGCACCACCCCAAGCCAACAACTTAGGCCTTGAAAGGTAGGGTGGAATGTTCTTATAGGCCAAACAGCTACAGAATCTCACATTTATGTAAAAAAAAACCCCGTTATTGAACTTGGCAAGATGGAACTTAATCACTCAACTTGAATTAAGGACTCTCAGAACAACATGCCTGACAGCAATATACCTTTTGTTATCTTATAAACATACGGTAACGTATAATACTACCAGAATGATTTGTGTTTTATGTGGTTTACTGTCAAACATCAAAACACACAGAAGGAAAAAAGAAAAGCAACCAAAGACATAAAATGCTTTTCTTATCTCAAGCTGAAGCATTTCCTGTGTCACACACAGACTTAGACATAGCCTCATCTGGGTGCTGGGGACATTACTTTCCTCTTTATAGTAATTACAGCAGTGTCTATAAATATTATTTTGGTTTTTATATAGCCATACACACTAAAAGACATATTGAAGTGTGATCAATACACATAATTTGTGCAACTGATTTTACATATCCATTTACAACAAACTCCTAAACTCCAGCAAGTGTAACAAACTAATCCATCCCCCACAACCAGGACACTGTGGGTGAGCAGTAACAAGCAGCAGCAATTAAACACTGCTTTTTCCATGGCAATACTCCACCACTAACTACTACAGCCATCAGCCAGACTACAGCTGCGATACTGTGTTACAAAGATACACACGTTAACTACAGTTTGTAGGTTTTTCTTATTTATTCAAAAGCTGGGGATGACAAAAAGGGTTAAAATGTTTCATGTTTTATGCCACCTACTTATTACATGAACAAGTACTTAATCCAAAGGGACTTGTTTTACAAGCCCCTCTGTCCAAAAAACACACACAAATTAGGTTTTTATACACAAATGTTTATTTCTCAAATAAACTTCCCCTTTAAACACAAGGAATGAAATCTAAATCTTCATAAAGATGAATCCGAAACAAAAATCCCTCCAGTACATTGTAATCACTGTTTTCTTGGTCACTACTGGCTTTAACTGTTTAACATCAAAAAACAAGACGTATTTAAAAAAATCATGCTACTGGATACCTAGCTCTGCCTCTGACCAGCTCTGTACTGATCTCCCATATTTTAAAATTTTACATCATCAAATGTGAAGCGTTTAATTGAAGAACAGCTGTGCATTAAACACAAACAACTGAACAAGGAGATTATAAGATGTAATCAAGTTCATAACGAATATAGGTGTTCTTTTCATCGTTATAAATTCTTGGATAATGTGCTATCAGAGCATCCTGTGATCCGATGTAGATCGAATTATAAATCTTCCAGTAAACATCTCTGACTTTCCTGGCAGGGTGAAACAAACCCTGGAAAACAGAACAAAACAAAACTTATTACAAGCTTAAGGTCTAAATGTCTGTTCCGGAATTTAATCAAGTTTTGCACAATCAGCATTTTAAAAAGCAATTAGAGTAACTAGCACTA
The DNA here is from genome assembly GCA_013400055.1 of Nycticryphes semicollaris. NCBI lineage: Eukaryota > Metazoa > Chordata > Aves > Charadriiformes > Rostratulidae > Nycticryphes > Nycticryphes semicollaris. Next base: position 981,813 of record VXBJ01001130.1, on the reverse strand, counting down.
TGCTAGAACTGACATTCCCAATTTTTATGACTCTCTAAAACTACCAAGCAGTAAGAAAGTATTATGTAGAGACAGTTTCTTAACTTTTTGTCTTCAGGGAGACATTTCAATGAACTTATTTCTAGTTCTGTATTCTTTTAAAATAAAAATTGAAACCTGCTGCGGTGTATTTGGTTGAAACTGAGCCTTATCTTTGGTTCTGCTAATTGTGACTTGTGCAGAGGCAGATAAGAAAACATTAGATAAACTATTATTAAACCTAAAAAGAAAAGAGCAGCAAATGAAAGCTCTAGAAAAACAATGCAATGTAGTAAGAATATACAAGTAGGATTTGCAAAAAAAAAAAACCAACAACACTGTGCAAGGCACTTCTTTCACCATCCTACTGGTACCAGTGTCTTTATGCTGAGCCCCCCCAGCATAAGCAAACCCACACAGTGGAATTCCATATCTGCAAATAATAAAGTGCTGTCACGTCTTCTCTACATTGCTCTGCTTCACATTCAACCTCACTTCCCACTTGCCATGGCAGGGGGGGTGGAACTTCATTTTTAAGATCCTTTCCAACTCTAACCATTCTAGGATTCTATGTCAGTTTAGATCCTACAGCCAACACAGCAAGAACTGTCACATGCAATTACACAGAAAAGGAGCCTTCATGCACATTCACAGAAGCCGAGCTGACTACCCCTGATGTAATGGTATCAATTCTGATCCAAGTACTCTTTTCTAGTGCTTCACTCTTACACAGTTTAAATGGCTTAAATGTTTTTCTTGGCTAAAGACAACAAATGTTGATTTAATATTAAGTCTATCCTCTTATGTACTTACCTCACTCATTACTTGTTCTCATAAACCCTTGCACTATAGTTTTATTCCCCAGACACTGGTGTCCTCAAAATTTGTGAGACGCTTCCATTTGACAAGTCAGAGTCCCGGCTATTTTAGCCATTTTATATTCTAAGTTATCTGCTACTTCCATGCAAGTTCCCCAACGTAATCATCTATCTTTCTGTTTATTGCATATTTCTAAGTCCTGGGTACAGAATGCCATGTGTAAAGAATACTTCAAAGCAACAAAAAGCCATACTTTTCCTTTGCTGGAAATCATCTTCAGTTAACTTTGTCATCTCCTGGAAAGAAATCCCGCCTGGTAATTGCTGTCTCTGTTATCCCACCACACACAAGGACATACCTGTAAACAGTACTGCAACATTCTGCAGGGACCAATAGCAACTCTGAGGCCCTCCAGAGCCCCCATAACAGCCTGGATGACGTGAGGAGAGGTTTCAAACACATTAGGCCATACATAGTTTAACAAATGATTAAGAGAATCTTCACAGCCAAACCCATAGACACCAAGAGACATATGCTGCACCACAGCACTGGCTGTTTGTCTGTGTACAAGGTCCCTGCAAAGAGAGCAATGGCCTGTTAGTCAAGTACACTTAGAAGCAACACGGTTGGACAAGCATAATCTTTCAGTAACGCTTTTTTAAAGGACTTTAATGGGACTTTTAACCCGTTATTTACTGACAGCAAGAGTCAGAGTAGCAAAAAAAAAAAAAAAAGGTAAATTGAAGAGACAGGAGTTTTCTGACAAATTACTGAGCTCTAATTCCACAGCAATACTAACAATAGAAATTATCAAAAGCAGTTTGAATGTAACTCTTGATTGATAAGATGCTTGTATCATCTTAATCTTCAAAAGTATAGTTAATAGGAGTATATAATCTGAATTATTGCAGTCATTGGCTTCCAAATTATGCTGGTCACTTAACATCTTCAGCAAGTAAGGACAATTTGCATATTTGTTATCACTAAGACTCAGCTATATACTTAAAATACATGACTATGGTTAACTGTACCATAAACAGGAAGAAGTGCACTTACCTGTCCATTAAAGCATCTTCAAGCAATGGTGTAACAGCATAAATGTAATCTTTTCCCATCTCTCCAATGTACTCAAACAGGAAAGAAAGAGATTTTAACACACCATTCTGGACATTCAGTTCTGGAACTCTGTATTCATTCATGAGTGCAGGCAGCACTGTGAAAGGTGAGCACGTTTCAGCTACAATAGCAATTGCTACTGTAGTACACACTCTGTTCTGCCTTTCCTGTACTTTCAAGTTGTTAAGCAGTGTAGCCAATACATCGTGAGGTCTGGAAGAGATAACATGCACATCCACGTCAAGTAGGTTCAGTGAGGTTTTGGAAAAATTAGTTGAGTTTCAAGTGGCAGAAAAACACAGCTTAGCCCTTAAAAAAAAAAAGTTTAGATAACTGAGAAATAACATAAACCCCAAAACCCCAAAACTGTAGCTTAAACAACTACACGATCTTATATTCAGAACCAACATTTTTTACTTTCTGTAGACTTGGCTTTTTTCCTGCCTTCTGTTCTTCCTCTTGTAAACTCTGGTGGGTAGCATTAGCCTCCCCCACTATCAGTATGATTCCACAGGTAATTACAAACTTGTATAAAACCATACACTGACAGAACTGGCAATACATCACACTATATTGATATGCACCTTCATGGCATTCCTTGGTTGCCTGCTGTATCTAGGCTCAGTAAGTAACCGGTCACTTATTTAAGAATGTGTACAAAGATGGGAATTGTGCTTCATTCTACAATCTGTTCACACCAAGTATCACCTTAACTGCAAAAACTCCTTTGCAAATCAATAAAAGTATTGATTTGGGGAAATGTAAGCAAAGAGATATGGATTAAAGGGCAGCTTATGAAAGAATACAGAGAAGGTCTGAATGTATATCATGGTAACAAAAATTCATGAAACAAACAGCCCTTACAACAAAATTAGTCTAACCTTGCTAGTCTGCAAGTTTAGTTCCAAAGTGCAGCACCCTACCTTAATGAAACATAGGAGACTGTAGTCTTCTAAAAAAGGAGTAAAATCAAGTTTATGTCTTTACCACGTTAAATGTAGAGCAGTGTGAATATTTCTCACCAGAAAAAGTCACAATCATCATTACATCAGGCTACTGCGTGCAGAAGCAGATTAGTATCACACCAACTTACCCAATAGCTTTTGCAATATAACCAAAAGTGTTCACTGTGGCTCTTCGGATAGCTTTCTTGTGAGCTTTTAATAATTCAAGCAGTTCAAAGCAGATCCTCATCCACTCTCTGGCAGAAACATACTCTGCACCCCTGAAAGAGAATGTAACAAGTTACCTCTTCAGAGATGTTAGAAGTTTCTAACTAAAACCACAGAAATTGTAGCAGCTATTCATCTGCTACCAGCAGCAGTATACTGCTTAAGCAATTTCCTTCATTAGGTATCTGTTCACGGTAAATCTTCACTGGTTAACACTATCCTCAAATTTTACTACACTGTGGGCATTTCAAGTTTGCATAAATGGACAAGATATGTCTTACAAACTGTTTACAAAATAATGCAGTTGTAATACATTCAGACTGTCTGCTACGTATCTCATCTTAAGCTTTATGTAAAACTTCAGAAATAACAAGAGCTATGGCAATAAATACCCAGATGCAAAACCTATACTCAATTTGGGCTTTTGCTACAATAACAGCCCACAGAGAGGGTCAAATATTTTATCATGACTTAGCTTACCTGTCTGCAATGCGCCCAACGAGATCAATACAGTTTTCCTGTACTTTCTCATGTCTGTTCTTCAGAATAGGTGTAAGCCGTGGCAGCAGATCTTTGATTGGTGGTGTCATCTTGTGCATTCCTATTGGATTCAAAGCAGCCTATTTAGTTTTAGAACACCTTTTCATTTGGCTCTTGAGCAACCACGTTACCAATACACAAACGTACCTATAACATTCACAATAGCCTTAAGTGCTCCGAGTATGCTGCCCAGTACTTCAGGATATTCTTCACCCAGGTACTCATACAACACAACACCCAAGTGTCCCATCAGTTTTTCCTACAACCAAATAAAAAGATTTAGAAGTTAATTTTTTTCCCCTTTCATTACTATGTCACACAAGAGAAAAATTGGTAGAAGTTAATACAATACCTCTTGACAAGTCTTCATGACAACTGCAGTACGAGAGATCAGGTCAGCAGCCTGCTGCCTAACTTTAGCCGATTTGTTGTTCAGTCGCCACAGAACGGTACCGCAGATTTGTGGCAAGTAGGGTTTAACTCTTTTGCCCAGAGCATTAACCACTGTGCCAAAACCATTCAGCATCACAGAATCCTGGGTGTAAAAACAAAGAAGGGAAATTAGACCAGGAACACTTAAAATTAAACTTCACATAATTTAAAATTGCTATTGAAACGCTAACGTTCCAGAACATGTTTCTGGAGTTTATTGATTAGAGCACTGACATCTGTAAAACTGTGAGCTAGCTTACAGCTAAGGTGAACCAAATATTAAACACCCTTGGCCATACCTCTGTGGTCTGTTCCTGAAAGGCGTACAAGATACCATCAATAAGTTGTTCTTCCAGTTTATGATCAATGTCTGCTGCCCCCAGATTTCCCATTATCTTCTCAATTGTTTCCATGACCATTTTTCTGTACTGCTCAGCCTCGTCTTTCAGATCATCCACAATTCTAGAAATAATTTCTGCTGCTCCAACTTTATTCGCCAGCTCCACAGTTGTATCAACCAACTGAAATATACAAATGTTAAGTAAGTAAGCATTGTTAATGTCTACTTTCTGCACCTTGAAAATATCCCCAGTCTGAAGAAACACCATCACTAAGCCCACTCCAAACAACTGTTTTCACATTGGGAAATCGTCCAATGTTTTCAACAAAAGTGTGGCCAACTACCCTGCCTCACCACTGATGTAGACTCAAATTCACAGATTTAAAATGTTTTGATATCCTCCTAAGAACCTGGGAACGTTCTAACTACGCAACTTCTAAACTGCTACTCCAAACAAAATTTAGCTTCAGGACATACAAGACAAAATTGAGCATCTAGCCTGAATGAACATTCTAATGTGAATTTTGTTCTACTGTAAATAATCTTCCAACTAAAAAACACCAACATACCTGTCTGTAATTTCTTCTGTCCAATGCCATTCTGTGCTGCCAGAAGTGTTTGAAGAAAGGTGGCAAGATTTCTGTTTTAATGTAGTTTGCTTCAACACCATCTGTACCACAACACTGCTTTACCACCTGAGAGGAAATAAAAGTGAACAATTTTAATTCTGTGTAGGGTTTGGGTTGGGGTTTTTTTTGTTTGTTTTGGTTTTTAAGAAAAGGAAAACCAGACATAATCCATATTAATGCTAAACAACCATTCTGACATACCTTCAGCACAATCTTTTTCATCTCTTCATCAGGAGACTGAAACTCTCTGATAAGGATTAGCATGACTTCTCTTGTATAATAGTTCGCATACTCGGCATCCATGAGTGGAATCAGGTAACCAATAGCCTTCAAAAAGGCAGCCAAACCCTATTTAAACGCAGAACCACATCTCTAATTAGTTACAGAAGATATACCTCCACTTCAGTTCAAACTAAAGAAAGTATTTGAGACATACCTTTCCTCTGTGTTGACGTATACCCTTCCATAAAGGCTTCAGAACAGAATCAAATGACTCAATGCCATAGGGAGTAGCTGCCTCAGCCAAAGCAGCAATAGCCAAAGCACTGATGGTACGAACTTTCTGCTGTTCATCCACCAGACCTGCAAGATAACAGTGTTTTAATACCACTTCTTCTGACTTAAGTTCAAAAAGGCAAAAATAGAGGGGGACTATAAAAAGGATCAACTTATTTTCAGGAAATCTGAACCACTATTTCACTTTCAGAGTCAGCTGAACTGTTTCTCAGAGCCAAAAGAACACACAAAACAAGGACCTTGCTATCACTGTGCCTCACTGGGGTATGAAAAGTTTCCTGAATATAAAGTAAATTAAAAAAAAATAAAAATCTTTGCCTGGGAAAGCAGAACTTACCATGTTCAATAATTTCAACCAAGCTCCTAAGATGAGGCAAGATAGCACAACCCATAAGAATAGCAATCTGCTGTACAATCTTGATGCCAGTGTGTCGAGCCTGCCAGGACTTCTTGCTTTTACAGACAGCTTTCAAGAAGGGTAACAGAGAAGGAATGCCCAAAGCAGAGGCAACAACAGCAAAGGCTCGAGCTGTTGTATTTCGCACGTATTCATCCATGTTATCGATATCAGGTCGCATTGTGGAGATCATTGTTGCCAAACCAGCAGCCTGGAAGAAAAACGTACCGATTGGATTTAGGAACAGCACAGTCAATTCTTCTGCCCTGCCTATAAAGGAGCAGCTATATATAAGCTAACTTGGTGCCTTAATGAAGGATGGAACTTTACCTTAGCCAAGTTTGAAATAATTTCTCTGCCTTCCACTCTAGCATAGTAGTCTTCATCAATAAGCAGCGGTTCAATGACAACAAGGATCTGAAAAAGATTAATAATAGATTAGTATTTCCTTTCATTAATACTTTTGTAGCACTTCTGGCCCTACCAGATTTCATGAAACAGAGATGACTGCACGGATCCAAGCTGCAATCTTTATGACGACTGTAGCAAAATCTACATCTATGATGCTGTTTTTACAGCTTTCTTTCTAAAGAACCTAGATCAGATGAGCTAAGATTCCCTTCCCACCCCTGTATGCATATAATATTTTTACATCATGCCTCAATACTACGAAGCACACGCTTCAAATTGCTCTACAAGAACTTAAGAGTTTGGCTTAAGAAGAAATATGAACGCCAATTACACTAAAAAAACATGGCACTGTCACCTTATGATACAGAAATAAAATATACTCTCCTCCCAGCAATGATCAGAAAAAGGAAATAAAGATGAAAGAGTAAACTGCAACAGACCTTGTGCACATATGGTCGGACCAAGTCATCCAATTTGTAAAGAATTCTGTCAATGACTTTGACAAGCAAGTGACGCTCCTGATCTTCAAGCGTTGGTGACATCAGCAGAGGCAGAATCTGATTAAACAGCGGCCCTGCTCCAAATTCACGAGCTTTATCAGTAATCTGTCGCAACGCAGCCTAAACAAAACCAAACAGTCTCAGTTAAAGGAAACCAACACTGACCAATACAAGACAGGTAGATATTAACCAAGTTAAACTGTAATCCACTGTACGCTCAGGCTTCAAATTACTTGCTCCTACCACTCCAAAACTACTTCAAATTTTATGCTGATCTGTTTAAAAACACACATGTATGAACAGAAACACCCTGATGTTACCTTCCAGATGTTCAATTTTCAAGAAACACATGCTTCTGGTATAATATTAAAAATGGCACCACCTGAAAAGTAGCTTATACAGCACGTACTTGCATCTAGGCAGCTTAGTGCAATGGCCAATTTAGAGTGAAACTCTGCCGGAAGGACTGGTAACGTATTGCATGATGTGTAAGGCTGAAATTTCACTAAGAGCTACACTGCAAATTTAAGTGGAAGGAGCAAAATCTAGAAAACTACAAAGCCCTGTAAGCAAGAAGCGTTATAAATCTAATTTCTTGTAATTGTAAAAAAAGCTAATGTACAAGTCAGCCGCTAAATACTCTAGGGCATTGCTGTACAAAGAGCAGTAATACTAAATTACACTGACACAAAGCCACACAGATGTAGAAGAGGAAGAATGCACTAAAGAGATATCAAAGTTCAGGAGATTATCTTAAGGAGAATCCTCTGTACAACTGAAACTCAAAACACATGCAGATTTTTTGAAAATTAAATTACATAAGTGTACCTGACAATTTGTCTTACCTTTCTCATGGGAGGTGTGCCATTCTTTATTTTCAGAAGCAATTTCATTATTTTTCTCTCCTTCTGTTCTTCGGGACTCAGAGTTGATTCATCAACATCAACCTACAAATAATTCCAGATAAATAAACAGGCATTGCTACATATTCAAAAGCATATTCAAGCATATATACAAGCTTGAATATATACATATTCAAGTAACTTTAATCAGCATGAGTGAAATCTCACTTACCAGCAGTTTATCAAAGTATTGGATATCATCTGGTTTTAGGAATGGAAGATTGCCAGAGGGCTGGTCATTAACACTCTTCATAGTGCGGTCTTCTGTCTGCATGTGGAACCCAGTCATACCACCCAAAGGTGTTGGAGTCGCTGTGAGCTTACGAGCTGGAGTGCGAATAGGTACATAACCAGCTGGTGGGGGAAGAACCTACAGAAGAAAGGACAAAATTTATCTTACCACAACAGATTCAAAGAGAGGGGGGGCATCAAATACAAAACATGATGAAACTTCTCCATTTTATTTGTGTGGGGATTTGTGTCACTGCATACTTTAGAGCCCATGTTCACAGCAATACAAATTAACTCACTATGACAGCTTGTGTTCATGCTTATCCTGTGCTGATGATATGTCAGAAAAAAAGCTCACTTCCATTGCTGAAAGCTAGGATAATAGACTTTGAAGTCTCTTTACAAAGTATCAAAGAAGCATTCTTGTATCTGCATTAACACAGCATACTTGCTGACTTCGAATTTGTGACTCTCTTCTATGTTTTTCTACATCTGGACTTAATATTTTTATCCATCCATTCAGAGCTCATTTCTGGCTTTGACAGGCATTCCAAACACTGAGAAGCAGAATAACAACTAGTCTTTCAGATCACATTTAGTTCTCCCTTTCCCATTAATTTACAAAAAAAATCAGTAACCGAAGTGAACAAACATCTACAATGAATAATCAATACTTAATGCAAAACACTCTACTTCCGGGAAAACTTGGTTTAAAATAAAAAAAATTTAAAACCCCACAATATTCCCCAGTTAAGAAAACCCCCCCAAAAAACAACCAAACAAACCACCAAAAAAAGCCCCCAAAAAACCCCAACAAAACAACACAGCATGGTCTTCTGTATTTTAATCCAGATGAATTACCTTATAACCTTCTGGAAACATAGCATCCAATTCTTCATCAGAAAGTGGTCTGTTTCTCTCATCAATTTCCCTTTCCCAACGCCAAGCCTGCAGCTGTTCCGGAGTCATGCTCATGATATGACCTATTTAAATTTTTTTTTAAATTATTTTTAAAAAGTCATCTTTTGCATGCAGAAGGAGATGATTTGTTTACTTAACATTAAAGTGCTTTCTTAACCCAAAGATTCCATAGCACTTGAAGTCTGTAGCCATTAAGATATCAAAATTTGAGTGAGCCTTTTATCATTTTTTTACCCATTGAACAGGAATAGACATATAAACTTAGTCTTGATTCCCCTCCAGAACTGAGCTGCTATGGGCATTAAAAATGGTAAACCAAGCATGTATTGTTGGCATTCCTACAGACAGGAACACATGCTAGGAAGAAGTCTATTTCAGTATGTAACACGAAGGCAAATGCTTCATTTCCACAAAAGAAAGTGAAGTCTTAGAGAATGGGCTGGGCTTACCTGGTGTAGGAGTTGCCATGTTCATAGCTGGTGTACCAATGGGTGTTTTGCCCGGTGTCAGAACAGGAGTGCTGCCACCCATCTGGCTAGCAGGTGTTTCATCCCATCGGGACTTTCTTTTACTTGCTCCTGGGGTTGGTGTCTCACCAATGGAGTCACCACCTCTATCTGTACGAGGCGTCTCAGCCCATCCACTGCCATGTCCCGGAGTATCTATGGAAAAACAGAACTATCTTTACAGAAAACTGAACAGTATATTCTCCAACCATAGTATCAATATCCAAACCCACTTTCAATATCTTATCCTCACTTCTACACAAGTCAAAAAGTATCAGATAAATACATTAGACAAAAAAGTAAGGATTCCTTTGGTCAACCCTGAAAAAACACAGGCATTACACTAAGAACATCCAGACAACTAAATCTGATGAAAAAGTCACGTCATCCTCTTGCTGTATCTCAGCATAAATAGAAAAACTTCTAAAAAAATACAAAAAACCTGAGGTAGTCTAGAAATTGCTCAAAGCACTCCATATACTCCTTTGATACAAACATTAAAGAACAATGATGTTTCTCTGTTCTCTAACACGAGCCTTATTCAAATTAGGCAGGTAAGAAAATGCTTCAAACATTTGTTTTAATGCTAACTGCTTCAAAAAAGCATTAAGCATTCAGAAACACCACACACAAATGTATCACAAAATGCAATTCAACGTGAGCCCCTTTACCTGTTAAAATCCCAGCCTGCAGCAGTTGCTATATACATCACTAAACTTTGATTCAATTTTTGAGCCAAGGTGCTTTCACAGATGCGAATTCCGCTAACAGGCAGAAAATGGTACCAGAAACATCACTTCACACCAACCACTAGATGTCAGAATACAATTACTCGTTGCCCAACTTCTGACTATGGTTTACTTAAAGCAAAAACATCCTACACAATTAACCATTCAAAACTTATTATGTACATTCCAGTTCACCATAAATACCTCTTTCTGTTTTAGGTGTTTCATCCCATCGATTTTTACGTGCACTGGAAGTGGCACCTCCATGGCCTGGTGTTGCGTGACCAGGCGTGTCCCGCCCGGGTGTTGCAGCTCCTGCTGGTGTGTGACTGGGAGTCGGATCCCAGATTTTTGAGCCTGGGGTGGCACCAGGAGTTTCACTACCCTTTGCACGGCCTGGAGTTTCATCCCATCGCAGAGATGGTGTGTGTCCAGGAGTCTATACAAGACAAAAATCAAAAGCATTGACACTTTTTATAATATGCTGTAAAAGACTGCTAGATACTCTTTTTTAGTACAGTAAGAAACTTCTGAAATTCAAGAGAATTAGCATTAATAATATCTTCGGTAGATAAGATGATGAACACTAGGATTATTACCTCTGCTTGATCCCAACTGGATAATTTTTTAGGTGTAGCACCAGGAGTCTGATCAGCTGTCTGATCCCAACGCCGTTTGCGTTTTGAAGGCGGCTGAGATGCAGCTCCATTGACGACTTTAAGCTCTCCTGCTTTAGCTTTTTCAGCTAGTTGTTGCCTAATTTCCCTCTATTCAAGGACACAAAAAGTTAAACATAATAAACAGATTTCTTAAGAAGGCTTCTTCAGATTACACCACTAAAAGAGATTTTACAGCTGTATCATCTTTTCATGCTATAGTTTGAGGTTTTGCTCAAATAACATGCCATTAGCTACTGTTTTAGTTTCAAGGTCACTCGCTTTTTAAATTCTTCTATACTTACAGAACAGCTACATGTTTGGAGAAGCTGTTTTAAAATTGATTTCTTGTAAAAGCCATTAATACAACACAGAGAATTTTGAGTATTACCAGTTTCTGACATCTATATGTCTGCCTTAAAATCATCCCACGTCTGTTTCAGGACACATTTTACTTCAGTAAAGATGGATGAGTTAGAAAACACATTCATGTGAGTTACATCCCACAACACAAAAAAGCACTGAAATTCTTCTTTAAATTTCTGAGATAACATTGTTAAAATAGCACACTAACCCAGACTGTTTTTCACTTATCAATAAATCCATAAAATACATCCACTATCAAAATTATGAACTGGTTCCTTAATTAAGGTAAGTCAAATAAATCAACATAAACCCATGGGAACGACAAGATCTCACCCCAATTAGCAAGACAGCACTGTAGTTATGACACAAGAAATTTGATTGTATTGCAAATATTGTCTTATCTATTAAAATTAACTTTTAGTAGCCATGAATAAAGCACATATTTTTAACATTTGAAACAAAATGTCAACCTTTTATCAGTTCTTTGTACTGTAACATCTGTTACAAGGGCTTCAACAAAAGCCTTTTAAAATTTCCCTGGATTCCCTTACACAGAGCTCACAAAACGAAACATCTCTGACACCAAATCTCTCTCAGTGACTGTTAGCTTTTGTCTCTCATCCTCTCAAAGACAATTAACAAGAAAATGTCTAAATGCTATAAAAAAATCCAGATTAAAATATTTTGAGACTATTTCTCCCTCCATCGCTTAGGTATTATACAGATGTTTTTCAAAAACTTCATCTTTATATTCTCCTGACTTTCAACACATGCAGAACAAAATTTTCCAAATAAAAGGACTTCTAAGTCAAGACAAAAAGTCAACAGAATTTCCATTCCCACTTTCTTAACATGCTTTCAAAGGCTGTAAAATGAAACCAGGTTCAAGTGGAAAAGCCTCCACTCACCTCTTCTTTAGTCAAATGCTGTTCACGCATAACATCCATGTATGTTCTGGCATTCATTTTAGGGTCTGGTGTCTTCCCTCCTGTGGAAGAGAACAGCAACAGGAATGGAGCACAATGAGTACAGGATAAGCAGAAACTATTGACTTTTCTATTGTCCTGCTCTAATATTATATTATTCCTTGATCATTTAATTTTACTTTTTGATTGAAAATTTTTAAAATTACATGTATCTTACGTTTATTCAGTTTGGTGATCAATTTAACCTGTTTGAACACAAACGTAACTACTGCAATTTCAAACAAATATTTTAAAGCCGATATAAATGATAAAATGACAACACAGTTAAGAGTCTTCAGAAGTGATGGGTTCCTGGGTTGCTAATCCGGAATACGTACACTTTCGTGCCTTTGTCTCCATCAGCAGTTCTGACTTCAAGCAGCAGAATAGAAGCCTAGAAAATTATCTCTTTACCATTAGTAACACTTTGGAAAGATATTTATATTCAAAACATTACCTTGTGTAAGCTGTTAAATCCTAGTTGTTATCTGACTATACATAACTACTGCACGCCTAAGTAATGCTTAAAATGTTTTAGCATAGCGACCCATTTAAAAGTTTGACAAATTTGGACATGTCTCCCAGATCTTCTACTGTCATATTGTAAAAGGGCTTCGTTAAAAAAACAACCAAAACAAAAAACCCCCACAAAATGTTTGGTGACACTTTCCCCCTTCTCTTCTCAAGATACAACTGTGATTGGGAGCTGAAGGCAATACAGTACATACACCACCAGAATGATACTCACAGGTAATGGGTTTTGTATACCATATGTTGTTTTATGCTGTGTATCTTGCGTTAATTAAACTTTTAAATACTTTACGAGAAGCCCGACTTTATAAAAACGAGACTTGACAAGAAAAACACTTTTCTTTAAGAAAAATGTGCAGATTTGCTATACAAGTGGCATAGCACTATAATTTAGGGAAAAAAAAATAAACTTCTTAAACATTTCTATGCTGAAGATCATTGCCCAATTGGCTGTGTCATTCTGACACTAGCTTTGATAGGACTTTCCTTTGGAATACTTTTTCACCATAATCTACACAGGATGTGTTGAACTGCACCCTTAAGAATGCAGACAGGACTGGCATATAGCAGTACTGCTGTAGGAAAGAAATTAAGGACAGTTAGTATGGGCCTGTGAATTCTGACAATACATGTTTATATCAATTACAATTAAGCAAGTAAAATAATTAATATCCCTACTAATTCATGCAGGCTGAAATTCTCATTTGTAAAACCTGCAAAATAGCTACCAATTTTAAGCCAACAGGCACCTTATTGCCACACGTGAAACTCACTCACCTCAAGAAAGTTTCTGCCAGACCCACTAATACCCCTTTTCCTAACTTGCATTCTAAAATTATCACAACAGACTTGAACTATAAATAGTATCAAAGTCTTATATATGCTTTTGTCTCTTTCAGCTGTACCATCTAAGTTTACGTAGGATGGTAAGAATTAGGTGCTCTATTTTGAGAACTAGCATTTTAAAAGCAGTAACCCTGTAAATCTTATGACTTGGAATGAAAACTTTCAAGGTACTGAAAGAATTTGAGCACTCAATACACAAGCTGTTCAAAGTATAATGCACAACCCAAAACAAAATGAAAAGAGAAACCTTTAACCCTTTGTGTTTCTATGGCAATGGCTCATTATTTTCTTGTCCTTCTACCTGGAAAGAAAACTTGTATTATAAAGATGAAAAATATGGCATCTAGGTTTTCAACCAAATCTCTATGAAAAGGGGATGTTTAAAACAAAACTAAGTTTATAAGCATGCCAACAGAAATCAAAGGGCTAAAGACAATTAAAGACAACAGATTTCATAAAGGGTATAGAAAAGTCAAAATAAATTACCATCTGCAAAAGGATCAAGACGCTCAGGGGAAATTATCATCATCCGCCTGTGCTTTTTGTACTCATCCTCCCGATCTGCAATCTTCTGGGGACGGTGTTCAGCAAAAGGATCATACTAAAAACCAAAAAAAGGTGGTTAGTCACATATGTGGTACAGAACAACATGAAAACTGTCTGGTGACCCTAAGTCCGTATTCATTTCCAGTATTACTGAAAAGGCATACTTTTGTTTTAATCTCAGCTACACAGGAATGTCAAAGCACTATGCTAATATAAATTTTACTTCTGTAACTTAAAGTTCTTATGAAATAAAATTGAAAATTCTTGTCAGAAGTTAAGAGGTTTATTTACTTGTTACCAAGGCATTTCATGCTGTCAAAATTTCCCCTTCCTTTTGCAGAGGGACTTAATGCTCCTTCCTATTAAATTTCACAGGAAAATACTCCAGGAATACAAAACCTAAGTCATTATATTTTCTTTACAAAAATGGAAGTATTAAGGATATTAAGTTTTCCAGTTATTTTCGGTTTTGAAATGGAATTTTTTAAAAGTATTTTAAATTAGTTTAATGCATGGAATTAGTGGAATTCTAACTAAAGCAGTAACGAGCTTACAACAAAATTAAAACACCAGAGCTTTTTACATTCCTCTTGCACTTCCAGAAGACAAGGCCTGAACTCTAAAAACTTTGACAGGTTTTTCCCCTCATACCTACAACTGTGTTTTATTGTGCCTTCAATGAAGATGTACCTGTTCAGTAGATTGTGGTATGTCATTAAGCAATGCCACTGGAGCATGGTACCCCGGCTTCTTCTGGCCAAGCAAACTTGTAGAAGGGTAGTCATCGTCATCCTGCCAGTAAAGAGACACAGCAAGTTTGTCATGTTGCTGTCACATTTAGATAAAATAATGTCAAATTAACGGACTGTGGTCATAGAAAAGATTAAAATGGACAACTAGAATACTTAATTCCAAATTTTAGCAAGCTTTTTCATGTAGCTGCTGAATCAGATAAACCTACCCACATCACCAGAAAGATATCTTTTTCTCTGCACGAATCAAGTATTCTGCAGTAGGCTACATTATTTAATTATGCTTCCTACACTAGTTATATAAGAAGTCTGTATTTCATATTAGCACTGTTGATACAGCTCCCTAGTTGGCAGTGAAACTGATGCATGGAAATCCAAGCCATTGTTTCTTAAAAGCCAGCCAGACATAAAACAGAACTTCAATAAATGACCCTTTAAAAAGTTTAAAAAAGGGGGAAATTCAGAAATATATTAATGCTAATTTAGGTATTCCATCTCAATCACAATGGCAATTAAAAGAACCCAGAATGTACAAGATGCTTTTGCTATTTCCTCATATTATAAGCCATTTCTGTGCAATAATTTACAGCAACTCAGAAGAAAAACTCCTCTTAAAACTACAAACTGATTTCAGTGACACCCTATAAGTAAATTTTTAAATTAAGCAATTCTTAGATGCCTAAGAATGACATATAGTACACCACTTCAAAAATATATCAATTAGTACTAAACTAAACACAACAATTTTCTTTCCTCTTAAAAATGTAATTCGCTCAGTGTAATATGTAGCTGCTTATGTGCTTACGGTCAGAGTTGTAGTTTCTCACTGCTCCTGCAGCTGAAAATGTGGTCAAATGTTTAAACTAGAAATTAACATGAAGTAGGAATAGGAGAACATACAGAGAACATAGTAACAGTGGAAAAGCCAATTTTTAAAAATTACTGCAAAATTTGAAATTAAATAGAAACCTTGAAAGAGTCACTTGAGTTTGTTGGCCCAAGTCTAACTAGGTATATTTTTTTTTCACTGTAATTTTTCATCAGCAGAAAACAGAACAACTGTAGTTATTCTGGTCAAGACTAACACTGATCAAGTACCAGGCCACAACTTTTTGCCTTCTGCTAGGACCTACATGACTTTCAAAGCACAATTCATGAAGTACAAGTCAGATTTAGAACTTATAAGCTTCCTGGATAAGATACATTTGTTCTAGTATGGCTTTAATGACAATAAATGCTTTTGCTTCCACAACTGCTATTAAAACTTACTCAAAATTAGTTCCAAAATACTTAGAATGCATGTCCTAAAGAAACAAATAAATGAAATAACTTACATCCTCCAATTCAGTTGCTGCAATAGAAGTGACATATCCAGCAAACCTGCTGTCACTGCCACCATAAATTTCTTGATCATAATATCCTGTAGAATCAAGGCCTACTCCTTGTGCTTCATCAAGAGCAGGCTTTTTTCCTTGAATTTCTCGAATCTGTGCTTCAATATCTAGGGTAAAGACACACACACACAAAAAAAATCAGCTCTTTTCATGCGTACACACCAAATGTAACACTCACGTTACTACATACAGCCATTGAGTTTTTCATCCAATTTCAATTATCTCCAATGAATTAAACAAATATGACACATAAAACTAGAAAATTGCATTTATGAACCATTTTTCTCTACTATTACTCAGCACAGACTACTTCCATTGTATGGCCTAAAGCAAAGTATTCAAACCCACTGTTAACGTATCTCACCTTCCAACACAGATAGCAGAAAGTAATTTACACCACAGTAATATTTCTCAACACTAAAGTAATGCTTTCTCAGCAAACATAATCCTCTCATTTAAGAAACCTTTCAAAATACTGTCACTGGTTAACAAAGCAATTTTGCTAATTTAAACAAATCTGTTCAAAAGAGCTACCGTTTGAGTTGCCAAATCTGAAAACATTTAATAAAACATCACTGTAGTGTGTTATCCAACACACTGCAAAGCCATATTATCTTTAAACAAAAAAACAAACAAAACCAACTCTAATATGCCACTGGATACCAACTTAGGAAAAAAAGTTAGGACCGATTTGTTTTCACTCTGGCAGCTCAACTGCTATTTATTTATGACTATTCCTAAAGCTCTTCCTGCCTGCACCACCATCTTTGAAGAGCCTACTATTCTGGATAACAAAAACGTACCCTTCAAATAGGACAAATGAGAGCTTTGTCATTCTTTTAACTATCAGGGTCTAAATCTAATCAACCCTGATGGCCATCTTTGACCTAAGAATTTTGGTACTTTCAGGAAGAACATTAACTTGTTAGCCCAGAAAAAAACAGGAGCAAGATAAACCATGCTTTCCTTCTACCTGTTGTAATGCAACAAGCAAGCAAGTTACAGTAATCCGGCTGTCTTCAACAAACGTAACGGTTATGTAGGCACATTAAGATACAGCTAACTCCACAAATTATTACTGCTTCCCTCTGAGTTTATTTGATTTAATAGATAAGTAAAGACAATTATCCATACAACATGAATTTCAGTAGATAAAATAATTCTTTTCATGGCAAAAACCCAAAAACCCAAGAGTTGCATATTGTGGCTGAAAGAACACCGAGGATCACACTTCGGCAGGTGGGTTGGACTATATGGTCTCAAAAGTCCCTTCCAACCAAAACAATCCCGTGATTCACCCTTTTCCCATCTGAACTGGTGTTGCCTGCTACATTAGCTTGAGAGAAACTTGCCAATTTACAAAAGCTACAGGAAGTTCTAGTCACAAACAATCATAAGTTTGAATACTCACCGATTTCTTACTATTGTTGCTCATTTCTCTTTTTCAAGATTAAGAATTTTCACAAGGTTTTCCCAACAAGGTATCTTGCAAAAAACACTATACTACATCACTTGCTAACAAATCTGGCAAAAACTAAAATTAGAATATGTATTTCTTTTAAAATTGGCAAGATTACTGCTAATCCAAATTATTGGAGACATGAAGGGGCGGGGGGTGTTGATTTTTGGTTGGGTTTTTTGTGTGCGTGATAAAAAGACTGCAAATCAGAATTGCCCAGCTTTAAAGCTTTAACTGCCAGTCCTGTAAACTTCAAGCCTTAAAAGTCAAGGTTATGTCCCTTTCTTATCACAACCTGACACTTATTTAAAAAA